>CANDYH010000732.1:0-19089 GCA_947396885.1 Heligmosomoides polygyrus polygyrus | reverse complement strand
AGGAGTCGTGACGCAGTTGTCGTCAAACATGCATCGGGATTCAGAGTATGTGTCGCAGACGTCATCCTGCGAACGCTGGTATTCAAGAGACCTGCTGCAGTCTTCGCCAAACATGCATCGGGATTCAGAGTATGTGCCGAATGCGTCGTTCAGCTAACGTTGGGATCAAGGGGCGTGCCGCTGTCGTCGTCGAACATGTATCGGGATTCAGAGTATGTGCCGCAGACGTCATCCAGCGAACAAAGGAATTCAGGAGTTGTGATGCAGTTGTCGTCAAACATGCATCGGGGTTCAGAATATGTGCCGAATACGTCGTCCTGCGAACGCTGGTATTCAAGAGACCTGCTGCAGTCTTCGCCAAACATGCATCGGGATTCAGAGTATGTGCCGAATGCGTCGTTCAGCTAACGTTGGGATCAAGGGGCGTGCCGCTGTCGTCGTCGAACATGTATCTGGATTCAGAGTATGTGCGTCGTCCAGCGAACGTTCGGATTCAAGAGACGTGCTGCATTGGTCGTCAAACATGCATCGGGATTCAGAGTATGTGCCGAATACGTCGTCCAGCTAACGCTGGGATTTAAGAGACGTGCCGCTGTCGTCGTCGAACATGAATCGGGATTCAGAGTATGTGTCGCAGACGTCATCCAGCGAACAAAGGAATTCAGGAGTCGTGATGCAGTCGTCGTCGAACATGCATCGGGATTCAGATTGTGTGCCGAATACGTCGTCCTGCGAACGCTGGTATTCAAGAGACCTGCTGCAGTCTTCGCCAAACATGCATCGGGATTCAGAGTATGTGCCGAATGCGTCGTTCAGCTAACGTTGGGATCAAGGGGCGTGCCGCTGTCGTCGTCGAACATGTATCGGGATTCAGAGTATGTGCCGCAGACGTCATCCAGCGAACAAAGGAATTCAGGAGTTGTGATGCAGTTGTCGTCAAACATGCATCGGGGTTCAGAATATGTGCCGAATACGTCGTCCTGCGAACGCTGGGATTCAAGAGACCTGCTGCAGTCTTCGCCAAACATGCATCGGGATTCAGAGTATGTGCCGAATGCGTCGTCCAGCAAAGGTTGGGTTCAAGAGACGTGCCGCTGTCGTCGTCGAACATGTATCTGGATTCAGAGTATGTGCGTCGTCCAGCGAACGTTCGGATTCAAGAGACGTGCTGCATTGGTCGTCAAACATGCATCGGGATTCAGAGTATGTGCCGAATACGTCGTCCAGCTAACGCTGGGATTTAAGAGACGTGCCGCTGTCGTCGTCGAACATGAATCGGGATTCAGAGTATGTGTCGCAGACGTCATCCAGCGAACAAAGGAATTCAGGAGTCGTGATGCAGTCGTCGTCGAACATGCATCGGGATTCAGAGTGTGTGCCGACTACGTCGTCCTGCGAACGCTGGTATTCAAGAGACCTGCTGCAGTCTTCGCCAAACATGCATCTGGATTCAGAGTATGTGCCGAATGCGTCGTTCAGCTAACGTTGGGATCAAGGGGCGTGCCGCTGTCGTCGTCGAACATGTATCGGGATTCAGAGTATGTGCCGCAGACGTCATCCAGCGAACAAAGGAATTCAGGAGTTGTGATGCAGTTGTCGTCAAACATGCATCGGGGTTCAGAATATGTGCCGAATACGTCGTCCTGCGAACGCTGGGATTCAAGAGACCTGCTGCAGTCTTCGCCAAACATGCATCGGGATTCAGAGTATGTGCCGAATGCGTCGTCCAGCAAAGGTTGGGTTCAAGAGACGTGCCGCTGTCGTCGTCGAACATGTATCTGGATTCAGAGTATGTGCGTCGTCCAGCGAACGTTCGGATTCAAGAGACGTGCTGCATTGGTCGTCAAACATGCATCGGGATTCAGAGTATGTGCCGAATACGTCGTCCAGCTAACGCTGGGATTTAAGAGACGTGCCGCTGTCGTCGTCGAACATGATTCGGGATTCAGAGTATGTGTCGCAGACGTCATCCAGCGAACAAAGGAATTCAGGAGTCGTGATGCAGTCGTCGTCGAACATGCATCGGGATTCAGAGTGTGTGCCGAATACGTCGTCCTGCGAACGCTGGTATTCAAGAGACCTGCTGCAGTCTTCGCCAAACATGCATCGGGATTCAGAGTATGTGCCGAATGCGTCGTCCAGCAAAGGTTGGGTCCAAGAGACGTGCCGCAGTCGTCGTCGAACATATATCGGGATTCAGAGTATGTGCCGAATGCGTCATCCAGCGAACAAAGGAATTCAGGTGTCGTGACGCAGTTGTCGTCAAACATGCATCGGGATTCAGAGTATGTGTCGCAGACGTCATCCAGCGAACAAAGGAATTCAGGAGTCGTGATGCACTCGTCGTCAAACATGTATCGGGATTCGGAGTATGTGCCGCAGACGTCATCCAGCCAACAAAGGAATTCAGGAGTCCTGACGCAGTTGTCGTCAAACATGCATCGGTGTTCAGAGTATGTGCCGAATGCGTCGTACAGCTAACGATGGGATCAAGGGACGTGCTGCTGTCGTCGTCGAACATGTATCGGGATTCAGAGTATGTGCCGCAGACGTCATCCAGCGAACAAAGGAATTCAGGAGTCGTGACGCAGTTGTCGTCAAACATGCATCGGGATTCAGAGTATGTGTCGCAGACGTCATCCAGCGAACAAAGGAATTCAGGAGTCGTGATGCAGTCGTCGTCGAACATGCATCGGGATTCAGAGTGTGTGCCGAATACGTCGTCCTGCGAACGCTGGTATTCAAGAGACCTGCTGCAGTCTTCGCCAAACATGCATCGGGATTCAGAGTATGTGCCGAATGCGTCGTTCAGCTAACGTTGGGATCAAGGGGCGTGCCGCTGTCGTCGTCGAACATGTATCGGGATTCAGAGTATGTGCCGCAGACGTCATCCAGCGAACAAAGGAATTCAGGAGTTGTGATGCAGTTGTCGTCAAACATGCATCGAGGTTCAGAATATGTGCCGAATACGTCGTCCTGCGAACGCTGGGATTCAAAAGACCTGCTGCAGTCTTCGCCAAACATGCATCGGGATTCAGAGTATGTGCCGAATGCGTCGTCCAGCAAAGGTTGGGTTCAAGAGACGTGCCGCTGTCGTCGTCGAACATGTATCTGGATTCAGAGTATGTGCGTCGTCCAGCGAACGTTCGGATTCAAGAGACGTGCTGCATTGGTCGTCAAACATGCATCGGGATTCAGAGTATGTGCCGAATACGTCGTCCAGCTAACGCTGGGATTTAAGAGACGTGCCGCTGTCGTCGTCGAACATGAATCGGGATTCAGAGTATGTGTCGCAGACGTCATCCAGCGAACAAAGGAATTCAGGAGTCGTGATGCAGTCGTCGTCGAACATGCATCGGGATTCAGATTGTGTGCCGAATACGTCGTCCTGCGAACGCTGGTATTCAAGAGACCTGCTGCAGTCTTCGCCAAACATGCATCGGGATTCAGAGTATGTGCCGAATGCGTCGTCCAGCAAAGGTTGGGTTCAAGAGACGTGCCGCAGTCGTCGTCGAACATATATCGGGATTCAGAGTATGTGCCGAATGCGTCATCCAGCGAACAATGGAATTCAGGTGTCGTGACGCAGTTGTCGTCAAACATGCATCGGGATTCAGAGTATGTGTCGCAGACGTCATCCAGCGAACAAAGGAATTCAGGAGTCGTGATGCACTCGTCGTCAAACATGTATCGGGATTCGGAGTATGTGCCGCAGACGTCATCCAGCCAACAAAGGAATTCAGGAGTCCTGACGCAGTTGTCGTCAAACATGCATCGGTGTTCAGAGTATGTGCCGAATGCGTCGTCCAGCTAACGTTGGGATCTAGGGACGTGCCGCAGTCGTCGAACATGTATGAGGTTTCAGAATATGTGCCGAATACGTCGTCCTGTGAACGCTGGGATTCAAGAGACCTGCTGCAGTCGTCGCCAAACCAGCATCGGGATTCAGAAGACGTGTCGAAGACGCTATCAAACATGCGTCGTGATTCAAATATGTGCCGCAGACGTCGTCCAGTGAACGATGGGATTTAAGAGACGTGCCGCAGTCGTCGTCGAACATATATCGGGATTCAGAGTATGTGCCGAATGCGTCATCCAGCAAATATTGCGATTCAAGAATCCTGCCGCAGTCGTCGCCAAACCTGCATCGGTATTCAAAAGACGTGTCGCAGAGGTTATCAAACATGCATCGGGGTTCAGAAAATGAGCAGAATACGTCGTCCAGCGAACGTTGTGTTCAAGACGCTTGCCGCAGTGTAAAACATGCGTCGGGATTCAGAATATGTGCCGAACACGTCGTCCAGCGAACGCTGGGATTCAAGAGAGCTGCCGCAGTCCTCGCCAAACATGCATCGGGATTCAGAAGACGTGTCGCAGACGTCGTTAAACATGCATCGGGATTCAGAGTATGTGCCGAATGCGTCGTTCAGCTAACGTTGGGATCAAGGGGCGTGCCGCTGTCGTCGTCGAACATGTATCGGGATTCAGAGTATGTGCCGCAGACGTCATCCAGCGAACAAAGGAATTCAGGAGTTGTGATGCAGTTGTCGTCAAACATGCATCGGGGTTCAGAATATGTGCCGAATACGTCGTCCTGCGAACGCTGGGATTTAAGAGACGTGCAGCAGTCGTCGCCAAACCTGCATCAGGATTCAGAAGACGCGTCGCAGTCCTCGCCAAACATGCATCGGGATTCAGAGGACGTGCCCCAGACGTCGATCAACGTGCGTACGGATTCAGAGTATGTGCCGCAGACGTCGTCCAGTGAACGATGGGATTTAAGAGACGTGACGCAGTTGTCGTCAAACATGCATCGGGATTCAGAAGACGTGTCGCAGTCGTCGTCGAACATGTATCGGGATTCAGAGTATGTGCCGAATGCGTCGTCCAGCAAAGGTTGGGTTCAAGAGACGTGCCGCAGTCGTCGTCGAACATATATCGGGATTCAGAGTATGTGCCGAATGCGTCATCCAGCGAACAAAGGAATTCAGGTGTCGTGACGCAGTTGTCGTCAAACATGCATCGGGATTCAGAATATGTGTCGCAGACGTCATCCAGCGAACAAAGGAATTCAGGAGTCCTGACGCAGTTGTCGTCAAACATGCATCGGTGTTCAGAGTATGTGCCGAATGCGTCGTCCAGCTAACGATGGGATCAAGGGACGTGCTGCTGTCGTCGTCGAACATGTATCGGGATTCAGAGTATGTGCCGCAGACGTCATCCAGCGAACAAAGGAATTCAGGAGTCGTGACGCAGTTGTCGTCAAACATGCATCGGGATTCAGAGTATGTGTCGCAGACGTCATCCTGCGAACGCTGGTATTCAAGAGACCTGCTGCAGTCTTCGCCAAACATGCATCGGGATTCAGAGTATGTGCCGAATGCGTCGTTCAGCTAACGTTGGGATCAAGGGGCGTGCCGCTGTCGTCGTCGAACATGTATCGGGATTCAGAGTATGTGCCGCAGACGTCATCCAGCGAACAAAGGAATTCAGGAGTTGTGATGCAGTTGTCGTCAAACATGCATCGGGGTTCAGAATATGTGCCGAATACGTCGTCCTGCGAACGCTGGGATTCAAGAGACCTGCTGCAGTCTTCGCCAAACATGCATCGGGATTCAGAGTATGTGCCGAATGCGTCGTCCAGCAAAGGTTGGGTTCAAGAGACGTGCCGCTGTCGTCGTCGAACATGTATCTGGATTCAGAGTATGTGCGTCGTCCAGCGAACGTTCGGATTCAAGAGACGTGCTGCATTGGTCGTCAAACATGCATCGGGATTCAGAGTATGTGCCGAATACGTCGTCCAGCTAACGCTGGGATTTAAGAGACGTGCCGCTGTCGTCGTCGAACATGAATCGGGATTCAGAGTATGTGTCGCAGACGTCATCCAGCGAACAAAGGAATTCAGGAGTCGTGATGCAGTCGTCGTCGAACATGCATCGGGATTCAGAGTGTGTGCCGAATACGTCGTCCTGCGAACGCTGGTATTCAAGAGACCTGCTGCAGTCTTCGCCAAACATGCATCGGGATTCAGAGTATGTGCCGAATGCGTCGTCCAGCAAAGGTTGGGTTCAAGAGACGTGCCGCAGTCGTCGTCGAACATATATCGGGATTCAGAGTATGTGCCGAATGCGTCATCCAGCGAACAAAGGAATTCAGGTGTCGTGACGCAGTTGTCGTCAAACATGCATCGGGATTCAGAGTATGTGTCGCAGACGTCATCCAGCGAACAAAGGAATTCAGGAGTCGTGATGCACTCGTCGTCAAACATGTATCGGGATTCGGAGTATGTGCCGCAGACGTCATCCAGCCAACAAAGGAATTCAGGAGTCCTGACGCAGTTGTCGTCAAACATGCATCGGTGTTCAGAGTATGTGCCGAATGCGTCGTACAGCTAACGATGGGATCAAGGGACGTGCTGCTGTCGTCGTCGAACATGTATCGGGATTCAGAGTATGTGCCGCAGACGTCATCCAGCGAACAAAGGAATTCAGGAGTCGTGACGCAGTTGTCGTCAAACATGCATCGGGATTCAGAGTATGTGTCGCAGACGTCATCCAGCGAACAAAGGAATTCAGGAGTCGTGATGCAGTCGTCGTCGAACATGCATCGGGATTCAGAGTGTGTGCCGAATACGTCGTCCTGCGAACGCTGGTATTCAAGAGACCTGCTGCAGTCTTCGCCAAACATGCATCGGGATTCAGAGTATGTGCCGAATGCGTCGTTCAGCTAACGTTGGGATCAAGGGGCGTGCCGCTGTCGTCGTCGAACATGTATCGGGATTCAGAGTATGTGCCGCAGACGTCATCCAGCGAACAAAGGAATTCAGGAGTTGTGATGCAGTTGTCGTCAAACATGCATCGAGGTTCAGAATATGTGCCGAATACGTCGTCCTGCGAACGCTGGGATTCAAAAGACCTGCTGCAGTCTTCGCCAAACATGCATCGGGATTCAGAGTATGTGCCGAATGCGTCGTCCAGCAAAGGTTGGGTTCAAGAGACGTGCCGCTGTCGTCGTCGAACATGTATCTGGATTCAGAGTATGTGCGTCGTCCAGCGAACGTTCGGATTCAAGAGACGTGCTGCATTGGTCGTCAAACATGCATCGTGATTCAGAGTATGTGCCGAATACGTCGTCCAGCTAACCCTGGGATTTAAGAGACGTGCCGCTGTCGTCGTCGAACATGTATCGGGATTCAGAGTATGTGCCGCAGACGTCATCCAGCGAACAAAGGAATTCAGGAGTCGTGACGCAGTTGTCGTCAAACATGCATCGGGATTCAGAGTATGTGTCGCAGACGTCATCCAGCGAACAAAGGAATTCAGGAGTCGTGATGCAGTCGTCGTCGAACATGCATCGGGATTCAGAGTGTGTGCCGAATACGTCGTCCTGCGAACGCTGGTATTCAAGAGACCTGCTGCAGTCTTCGCCAAACATGCATCGGGATTCAGAGTATGTGCCGAATGCGTCGTTCAGCTAACGTTGGGATCAAGGGGCGTGCCGCTGTCGTCGTCGAACATGTATCGGGATTCAGAGTATGTGCCGCAGACGTCATCCAGCGAACAAAGGAATTCAGGAGTTGTGATGCAGTTGTCGTCAAACATGCATCGAGGTTCAGAATATGTGCCGAATACGTCGTCCTGCGAACGCTGGGATTCAAAAGACCTGCTGCAGTCTTCGCCAAACATGCATCGGGATTCAGAGTATGTGCCGAATGCGTCGTCCAGCAAAGGTTGGGTTCAAGAGACGTGCCGCTGTCGTCGTCGAACATGTATCTGGATTCAGAGTATGTGCGTCGTCCAGCGAACGTTCGGATTCAAGAGACGTGCTGCATTGGTCGTCAAACATGCATCGGGATTCAGAGTATGTGCCGAATACGTCGTCCAGCTAACGCTGGGATTTAAGAGACGTGCCGCTGTCGTCGTCGAACATGAATCGGGATTCAGAGTATGTGTCGCAGACGTCATCCAGCGAACAAAGGAATTCAGGAGTCGTGATGCAGTCGTCGTCGAACATGCATCGGGATTCAGATTGTGTGCCGAATACGTCGTCCTGCGAACGCTGGTATTCAAGAGACCTGCTGCAGTCTTCGCCAAACATGCATCGGGATTCAGAGTATGTGCCGAATGCGTCGTTCAGCTAACGTTGGGATCAAGGGGCGTGCCGCTGTCGTCGTCGAACATGTATCGGGATTCAGAGTATGTGCCGCAGACGTCATCCAGCGAACAAAGGAATTCAGGAGTTGTGATGCAGTTGTCGTCAAACATGCATCGGGGTTCAGAATATGTGCCGAATACGTCGTCCTGCGAACGCTGGGATTCAAGAGACCTGCTGCAGTCTTCGCCAAACATGCATCGGGATTCAGAGTATGTGCCGAATGCGTCGTCCAGCAAAGGTTGGGTTCAAGAGACGTGCCGCTGTCGTCGTCGAACATGTATCTGGATTCAGAGTATGTGCGTCGTCCAGCGAACGTTCGGATTCAAGAGACGTGCTGCATTGGTCGTCAAACATGCATCGGGATTCAGAGTATGTGCCGAATACGTCGTCCAGCTAACGCTGGGATTTAAGAGACGTGCCGCTGTCGTCGTCGAACATGAATCGGGATTCAGAGTATGTGTCGCAGACGTCATCCAGCGAACAAAGGAATTCAGGAGTCGTGATGCAGTCGTCGTCGAACATGCATCGGGATTCAGAGTGTGTGCCGAATACGTCGTCCTGCGAACGCTGGTATTCAAGAGACCTGCTGCAGTCTTCGCCAAACATGCATCGGGATTCAGAGTATGTGCCGAATGCGTCGTTCAGCTAACGTTGGGATCAAGGGGCGTGCCGCTGTCGTCGTCGAACATGTATCGGGATTCAGAGTATGTGCCGCAGACGTCATCCAGCGAACAAAGGAATTCAGGAGTTGTGATGCAGTTGTCGTCAAACATGCATCGGGGTTCAGAATATGTGCCGAATACGTCGTCCTGCGAACGCTGGGATTCAAGAGACCTGCTGCAGTCTTCGCCAAACATGCATCGGGATTCAGAGTATGTGCCGAATGCGTCGTCCAGCAAAGGTTGGGTTCAAGAGACGTGCCGCTGTCGTCGTCGAACATGTATCTGGATTCAGAGTATGTGCGTCGTCCAGCGAACGTTCGGATTCAAGAGACGTGCTGCATTGGTCGTCAAACATGCATCGGGATTCAGAGTATGTGCCGAATACGTCGTCCAGCTAACGCTGGGATTTAAGAGACGTGCCGCTGTCGTCGTCGAACATGAATCGGGATTCAGAGTATGTGTCGCAGACGTCATCCAGCGAACAAAGGAATTCAGGAGTCGTGATGCAGTCGTCGTCGAACATGCATCGGGATTCAGAGTGTGTGCCGAATACGTCGTCCTGCGAACGCTGGTATTCAAGAGACCTGCTGCAGTCTTCGCCAAACATGCATCGGGATTCAGAGTATGTGCCGAATGCGTCGTCCAGCAAAGGTTGGGTTCAAGAGACGTGCCGCAGTCGTCGTCGAACATATATCGGGATTCAGAGTATGTGCCGAATGCGTCATCCAGCGAACAAAGGAATTCAGGTGTCGTGACGCAGTTGTCGTCAAACATGCATCGGGATTCAGAGTATGTGTCGCAGACGTCATCCAGCGAACAAAGGAATTCAGGAGTCGTGATGCACTCGTCGTCAAACATGTATCGGGATTCGGAGTATGTGCCGCAGACGTCATCCAGCCAACAAAGGAATTCAGGAGTCCTGACGCAGTTGTCGTCAAACATGCATCGGTGTTCAGAGTATGTGCCGAATGCGTCGTACAGCTAACGATGGGATCAAGGGACGTGCTGCTGTCGTCGTCGAACATGTATCGGGATTCAGAGTATGTGCCGCAGACGTCATCCAGCGAACAAAGGAATTCAGGAGTCGTGACGCAGTTGTCGTCAAACATGCATCGGGATTCAGAGTATGTGTCGCAGACGTCATCCAGCGAACAAAGGAATTCAGGAGTCGTGATGCAGTCGTCGTCGAACATGCATCGGGATTCAGAGTGTGTGCCGAATACGTCGTCCTGCGAACGCTGGTATTCAAGAGACCTGCTGCAGTCTTCGCCAAACATGCATCGGGATTCAGAGTATGTGCCGAATGCGTCGTTCAGCTAACGTTGGGATCAAGGGGCGTGCCGCTGTCGTCGTCGAACATGTATCGGGATTCAGAGTATGTGCCGCAGACGTCATCCAGCGAACAAAGGAATTCAGGAGTTGTGATGCAGTTGTCGTCAAACATGCATCGAGGTTCAGAATATGTGCCGAATACGTCGTCCTGCGAACGCTGGGATTCAAAAGACCTGCTGCAGTCTTCGCCAAACATGCATCGGGATTCAGAGTATGTGCCGAATGCGTCGTCCAGCAAAGGTTGGGTTCAAGAGACGTGCCGCTGTCGTCGTCGAACATGTATCTGGATTCAGAGTATGTGCGTCGTCCAGCGAACGTTCGGATTCAAGAGACGTGCTGCATTGGTCGTCAAACATGCATCGGGATTCAGAGTATGTGCCGAATACGTCGTCCAGCTAACGCTGGGATTTAAGAGACGTGCCGCTGTCGTCGTCGAACATGAATCGGGATTCAGAGTATGTGTCGCAGACGTCATCCAGCGAACAAAGGAATTCAGGAGTCGTGATGCAGTCGTCGTCGAACATGCATCGGGATTCAGATTGTGTGCCGAATACGTCGTCCTGCGAACGCTGGTATTCAAGAGACCTGCTGCAGTCTTCGCCAAACATGCATCGGGATTCAGAGTATGTGCCGAATGCGTCCTCCAGCAAAGGTTGGGTTCAAGAGACGTGCCGCAGTCGTCGTCGAACATATATCGGGATTCAGAGTATGTGCCGAATGCGTCATCCAGCGAACAATGGAATTCAGGTGTCGTGACGCAGTTGTCGTCAAACATGCATCGGGATTCAGAGTATGTGTCGCAGACGTCATCCAGCGAACAAAGGAATTCAGGAGTCGTGATGCACTCGTCGTCAAACATGTATCGGGATTCGGAGTATGTGCCGCAGACGTCATCCAGCCAACAAAGGAATTCAGGAGTCCTGACGCAGTTGTCGTCAAACATGCATCGGTGTTCAGAGTATGTGCCGAATGCGTCGTCCAGCTAACGTTGGGATCTAGGGACGTGCCGCAGTCGTCGAACATGTATGAGGTTTCAGAATATGTGCCGAATACGTCGTCCTGTGAACGCTGGGATTCAAGAGACCTGCTGCAGTCGTCGCCAAACCAGCATCGGGATTCAGAAGACGTGTCGAAGACGCTATCAAACATGCGTCGTGATTCAAATATGTGCCGCAGACGTCGTCCAGTGAACGATGGGATTTAAGAGACGTGCCGCAGTCGTCGTCGAACATATATCGGGATTCAGAGTATGTGCCGAATGCGTCATCCAGCAAATATTGCGATTCAAGAATCCTGCCGCAGTCGTCGCCAAACCTGCATCGGTATTCAAAAGACGTGTCGCAGAGGTTATCAAACATGCATCGGGGTTCAGAAAATGAGCAGAATACGTCGTCCAGCGAACGTTGTGTTCAAGACGCTTGCCGCAGTGTAAAACATGCGTCGGGATTCAGAATATGTGCCGAATACGTCGTCCAGCGAACATTGGGATTTAAGAGACGTGCAGCAGTCGTCGCCAAACCTGCATCAGGATTCAGAAGACGCGTCGCAGTCCTCGCCAAACATGCATCGGGATTCAGAGGACGTGCCCCAGACGTCGATCAACGTGCGTACGGATTCAGAGTATGTGCCGCAGACGTCGTCCAGTGAACGATGGGATTTAAGAGACGTGACGCAGTTGTCGTCAAACATGCATCGGGATTCAGAAGACGTGTCGCAGTCGTCGTCGAACATGTATCGGGATTCAGAGTATGTGCCGAATGCGTCGTCCAGCTAACGATGGGATGAAGGGACGTGCTGCTGTCGTCGTCGAACATGTATCGGGATTCAGAGTATGTGCCGCAGACGTCATCCAGCGAATAAAGGAATTCAGGAGTCGTGATGAAGTTGTCGTCAAACATGCATCGGGGTTCAGAATATGTGCCGAATACGTCGTCCTGCGA
The DNA here is from genome assembly GCA_947396885.1 of Heligmosomoides polygyrus polygyrus. Classification (NCBI taxonomy): domain Eukaryota; kingdom Metazoa; phylum Nematoda; class Chromadorea; order Rhabditida; family Heligmosomidae; genus Heligmosomoides; species Heligmosomoides polygyrus. Next base: position 7,001 of record CANDYH010000732.1, on the reverse strand, counting down.
ACGCTGGGATTCAAGAGACCTGCTGCAGTCTTCGCCAAACATGCATCGGGATTCAGAGTGTGTGCCGAATACGTCGTCCTGCGAACGCTGGGATTCAAAAGACCTGCTGCAGTCTTCGCCAAACATGCATCGGGATTCAGAGTATGTGCCGAATGCGTCGTCCAGCAAAGGTTGGGTTCAAGAGACGTGCCGCAGTCGTCGTCGAACATATATCGGGATTCAGAGTATGTGCCGAATGCGTCGTCCAGCTAACGTTGTGATCAAGGGACGTGCCGCTGTCGTCGTCGAACATGTATCGGGATTCAGAGTATGTGCCGCAGACGTCATCCAGCGAACAAAGGAATTCAGGAGTCGTGATGAAGTTGTCGTCAAACATGCATCGGGGTTCAGAATATGTGCCGAATACGTCGTCCTGCAAACGCTGCGATTCAAGAGACCTGCTGCAGTCTTCGCCAAACATGCATCGGGATTCAGAGTGTGTGCCGAATACGTCGTCCTGCGAACGCTTGGATTCAAAAGACCTGCTGCAGTCTTCGCCAAACATGCATCGGGATTCAGAGTATGTGCCGAATGCGTCGTCCAGCAAAGGTTGGGTTCAAGAGACGTGCCGCAGTCGTCGTCGAACATGTATTGGGATTCAGAATATGTGCCGAACACGTCGTCCAACGAACGCTGGGATTCAAGAGAGCTGCCGCAGTCCTCGCCAAACATGCATCGGGATTCAGAAGACGTGTCGCAGACGTCGTCAAACATGCATCGGGATTCAGAGTATGTGCCGAATGCGTCGTTTAGCTAACGTTGGGATCAAGGGGCGTGCCGCTGTCGTCGTCGAACATGTATTGGGATTCAGAATATGTGCCGAACACGTCGTCCAGCGAACGCTGGGATTCAAGAGAGCTGCCGCAGTCCTAGCCAAACCTGCATCAGGATTCAGAAGACGCGTCGCAGTCCTCGCCAAACATGCATCGGGATTCAGAGGACGTGCCCCAGACGTCGATCAACGTGCGTACGGATTCAGAGTATGTGCCGCAGACGTCGTCCAGTGAACGATGGGATTTAAGAGACGTGACGCAGTTGTCGTCAAACATGCATCGGGATTCAGAAGACGTGTCGCAGTCGTCGTCGAACATGTATCGGGATTCAGAGTATGTGCCGAATGCGTCGTCCAGCTAACGATGGGATCAAGGGACGTGCTGCTGTCGTCGTCGAACATGTATCGGGATTCAGAGTATGTGCCGCAGACGTCGTCCAGTGAACGATGGGATTTAAGAGACGTGACGCAGTTGTCGTCAAACATGCATCGGGATTCAGAAGACGTGTCGCAGTCGTCGTCGAACATGTATCGGGATTCAGAGTATGTGCCGCGGACGTCATCCAGCGAACAAAGGAATTCAGGAGTCGTGATGCACTCGTCGTCGAACATGTATCGGGATTCGGAGTATGTGCCGCAGACGTCATCCAGCCAACAAAGGACTTCAGGAGTCGTGACGCAGTTGTCGTCAAACATGCATCGGGGTTCAGAGTATGTGCCGAATGCGTCGTCCAGCTAACGTTGGGATCTAGGGACGTGCCGCAGTCGTCGAACATGCATCGGGGTTCAGAATATGTGCCGAATACGTCGTCCTGCGAACGCTGGGATTCAAAAGACCTGCTGCAGTCTTCGCCAAACATGCATCGGGATTCAGAGTGTGTGCCGAATACGTCGTCCTGCGAACATTGGGATTTAAGAGACGTGCAGCAGTCGTCGCCAAACCTGCATCAGGATTCAGAAGACGCGTCGCAGTCCTCGCCAAACATGCATCGGGATTCAGAGGACGTGCCCCAGACGTCGATCAACGTGCGTACGGATTCAGAGTATGTGCCGCAGACGTCGTCCAGTGAACGATGGGATTTAAGAGACGTGACGCAGTTGTCGTCAAACATGCATCGGGGTTCAGAAGACGTGTCGCAGTCGTCGTCGAACATGTATCGGGATTCAGAGTATGTGCCGAATGCGTCGTCCAGCTAACGATGGGATCAAGGGACGTGCTGCTGTCGTCGTCGAACATGTATCGGGATTCAGAGTATGTGCCGCAGACGTCATCCAGCGAATAAAGGATTTCAGGAGTCGTGATGAAGTTGTCGTCAAAGATGCATCGGGGTTCAGAATATGTGCCGAATACGTCGTCCTGCGAACGCTGGGATTCAAGAGACCTGATGCAGTCTTCGCCAAACATGCATCGGGATTCAGAGTGTGTGCCGAATACGTCGTCCTGCGAACGCTGGGATTCAAAAGACCTGCTGCAGTCTTCGCCAAACATGCATCGGGATTCAGAGTATGTGCCGAATGCGTCGTCCAGCAAAGGTTGGGTTCAAGAGACGTGCCGCAGTCGTCGTCGAACATATATCGGGATTCAGAGTATGTGCCGAATGCGTCGTCCAGCTAACGTTGTGATCAAGGGACGTGCCGCTGTCGTCGTCGAACATGTATCGGGATTCAGAGTATGTGCCGCAGACGTCATCCAGCGAACAAAGGAATTCAGGAGTCGTGATGAAGTTGTCGTCAAACATGCATCGGGGTTCAGAATATGTGCCGAATACGTCGTCCTGCAAACGCTGCGATTCAAGAGACCTGCTGCAGTCTTCGCCAAACATGCATCGGGATTCAGAGTGTGTGCCGAATACGTCGTCCTGCGAACGCTTGGATTCAAAAGACCTGCTGCAGTCTTCGCCAAACATGCATCGGGATTCAGAGTATGTGCCGAATGCGTCGTACAGCAAAGGTTGGGTTCAAGAGACGTGCCGCAGTCGTCGTCGAACATGTATTGGGATTCAGAATATGTGCCGAACACGTCGTCCAACGAACGCTGGGATTCAAGAGAGCTGCCGCAGTTCTCGCCAAACATGCATCGGGATTCAGAAGACGTGTCGCAGACGTCGTCAAACATGCATCGGGATTCAGAGTATATGTGATGAATGCGTCGTTTAGCTAACGTTGGGATCAAGGGGCGTGCCGCTGTCGTCGTCGAACATGTATTGGGATTCAGAATATGTGCCGAACACGTCGTCCAGCGAACGCTGGGATTCAAGAGAGCTGCCGCAGTCCTAGCCAAACCTGCATCAGGATTCAGAAGACGCGTCGCAGTCCTCGCCAAACATGCATCGGGATTCAGAGGACGTGCCCCAGACGTCGATCAACGTGCGTACGGATTCAGAGTATGTGCCGCAGACGTCGTCCAGTGAACGATGGGATTTAAGAGACGTGACGCAGTTGTCGTCAAACATGCATCGGGATTCAGAAGACGTGTCGCAGTCGTCGTCGAACATGTATCGGGATTCAGAGTATGTGCCGAATGCGTCGTCCAGCTAACGATGGGATCAAGGGACGTGCTGCTGTCGTCGTCGAACATGTATCGGGATTCAGAGTATGTGCCGCAGACGTCGTCCAGTGAACGATGGGATTTAAGAGACGTGACGCAGTTGTCGTCAAACATGCATCGGGATTCAGAAGACGTGTCGCAGTCGTCGTCGAACATGTATCGGGATTCAGAGTATGTGCCGCGGACGTCATCCAGCGAACAAAGGAATTCAGGAGTCGTGATGCACTCGTCGTCGAACATGTATCGGGATTCGGAGTATGTGCCGCAGACGTCATCCAGCCAACAAAGGACTTCAGGAGTCGTGACGCAGTTGTCGTCAAACATGCATCGGGGTTCAGAGTATGTGCCGAATGCGTCGTCCAGCTAACGTTGGGATCTAGGGACGTGCCGCAGTCGTCGAACATGCATCGGGGTTCAGAATATGTGCCGAATACGTCGTCCTGCGAACGCTGGGATTCAAGAGACCTGCTGCAGTCTTCGCCAAACATGCATCGGGATTCAGAGTGTGTGCCGAATACGTCGTCCTGCGAACGCTGGGATTCAAAAGACCTGCTGCAGTCTTCGCCAAACATGCATCGGGATTCAGAGTATGTGCCGAATGCGTCGTCCAGCAAAGGTTGGGTTCAAGAGACGTGCCGCAGTCGTCGTCGAACATATATCGGGATTCAGAGTATGTGCCGAATGCGTCGTCCAGCAAAGGTTGGGTTCAAGAGACGTGCCGCAGTCGTCGTCGAACATGTATTGGGATTCAGAATATGTGCCGAACACGTCGTCCAACGAACGCTGGGATTCAAGAGAGCTGCCGCAGTCCTCGCCAAACATGCATCGGGATTCAGAAGACGTGTCGCAGACGTCGTCAAACATGCATCGGGATTCAGAGTATGTGATGAATGCGTCGTTTAGCTAACGTTGGGATCAAGGGGCGTGCCGCTGTCGTCGTCGAACATGTATTGGGATTCAGAATATGTGCCGAACACGTCGTCCAGCGAACGCTGGGATTCAAGAGAGCTGCCGCAGTCCTAGCCAAACCTGCATCAGGATTCAGAAGACGCGTCGCAGTCCTCGCCAAACATGCATCGGGATTCAGAGGACGTGCCCCAGACGTCGATCAACGTGCGTACGGATTCAGAGTATGTGCCGCAGACGTCGTCCAGTGAACGATGGGATTTAAGAGACGTTGACGCAGTTGTCGTCAAACATGCATCGGGATTCAGAAGACGTGTCGCAGTCGTCGTCGAACATGTATCGGGATTCAGAGTATGTGCCGAATGCGTCGTCCAGCTAACGATGGGATCAAGGGACGTGCTGCTGTCGTCGTCGAACATGTATCGGGATTCAGAGTATGTGCCGCAGACGTCGTCCAGTGAACGATGGGATTTAAGAGACGTGACGCAGTTGTCGTCAAACATGCATCGGGATTCAGAAGACGTGTCGCAGTCGTCGTCGAACATGTATCGGGATTCAGAGTATGTGCCGCGGACGTCATCCAGCGAACAAAGGAATTCAGGAGTCGTGATGCACTCGTCGTCGAACATGTATCGGGATTCGGAGTATGTGCCGCAGACGTCATCCAGCCAACAAAGGACTTCAGGAGTCGTGACGCAGTTGTCGTCAAACATGCATCGGGGTTCAGAGTATGTGCCGAATGCGTCGTCCAGCTAACGTTGGGATCTAGGGACGTGCCGCAGTCGTCGAACATGCATCGGGGTTCAGAATATGTGCCGAATACGTCGTCCTGCGAACGCTGGGATTCAAGAGACCTGCTGCAGTCTTCGCCAAACATGCATCGGGATTCAGAGTGTGTGCCGAATACGTCGTCCTGCGAACGCTGGGATTCAAAAGACCTGCTGCAGTCTTCGCCAAACATGCATCGGGATTCAGAGTATGTGCCGAATGCGTCGTCCAGCAAAGGTTGGGTTCAAGAGACGTGCCGCAGTCGTCGTCGAACATATATCGGGATTCAGAGTATGTGCCGAATGCGTCGTCCAGCTAACGTTGTGATCAAGGGACGTGCCGCTGTCGTCGTCGAACATGTATTGGGAATCAGAATATGTGCCGAACACGTCGTCCAGCGAACGCTGGGATTCAAGAGAGCTGCCGCAGTCCTCGCCAAACATGCATCGGGATTCAGAAGACGTGTCGCAGACGTCGTCAAACATGCATCGGGATTCAGAGTATGTGCCGAATGCGTCGTTCAGCTAACGTTGGGATCAAGGGCGTGCTGCTGTCGTCGTCGAACATGTATCGGGATTCAGAGTATGTGCCGCAGACGTCATCCAGCGAACAAAGGAATTCATAGTCGTGATGCACTCGTCGTCGAACATGCATCGGGATTCAGAGTATGTGCCGAATGCGTCGTTCAGCTAACGTTGGGATCAAGGGGCGTGCCGCTGTCGTCGTCGAACATGTATCGGGATTCAGAGTATGTGCCGCAGACGTCATCCAGCGAACAAAGAAATTCAGGAGTTGTGATGCAGTTGTCGTCAAACATGCATCGGGGTTCAGAATATGTGCCGAATGCGTCGTCCAGCTAACGCTGGGATTTAAGAGACGTGCCGCTGTCGTCGTCAAACATGCATCGGGATTCAGAAGACGTGCCGCAGTCGTCGTCGAACATGTATCGGGATTCAGAGTATGTGCCGCGGACGTCATCCAGCGAACAAAGGAATTCAGGAGTCGTGATGCACTCGTCGTCGAACATGTATCGGGATTCGGAGTATGTGCCGCAGACGTCATCCAGCCAACAAAGGACTTCAGGAGTCGTGACGCAGTTGTCGTCAAACCTGCATCGGGGTTCAGAGTATGTGCCGAATGCGTCGTCCAGCTAACGTTGGGATCTAGGGACGTGCCGCAGTCGTCGAACATGTATGAGGTTTCAGAATATGTGCCGAATACGTCTTCCAGCGAACGCTGGGATTCAAGAGACCTACTGCAGTCCTTGCCAAACATGCATCGGGATTCAGAAGACGTGTCGAAGACGCTATCAAACATGCGTCGTGATTCAAATATGTGCCGCAGACGTCGTCCAGTGAACGATGGGATTTAAGAGACGTGACGCAGTTGTCGTCAAACATGTATCGAGAGTCGGAGTATGTGCCGCAGACGTCATCCAGCCAACAAAGGAATTCAGGAGTCGTGCTGCATTGGTCGTCAAACATGCATCGGGATTCAAGTATGTGCCGAATGCGTCGTCCAGCTAACGCTGGGATTTAAGAGACGTGCCGCTGTCGTCGTCAAACATGTATCGGGATTCAGAGTATGTGCCGCGGACGTCATCCAGCCAACAAAGGAATTCAGGAGTCGTGACGCAGTTGTCGTCAAACATGCATCGGGGTTCAGAGTATGTGCCGAATGCGTCGTCCAGCAAAGGTTGGGTTCAAGAGACGTGCCGCAGTCGTCGTCGAACATATATCGGGATTCAGAGTATCTGCCGAATGCGTCGTCCAGCTAACGCTGGGATTTAAGAGACGTGCCGCTGTCGTCGTCAAACATGCATCGGGATTCAGAAGACGCGTCGCAGTCCTCGCCAAACATGCATCGGGGTTCAGAGTATGTGCCGAATGCGTCGTCCAGCAAAGGTTGGGTTCAAGAGACGTGCCGCAGTCGTCGTCGAACATATATCGGGATTCAGAGTATGTGCCG
>CANDYH010000730.1:0-14381 GCA_947396885.1 Heligmosomoides polygyrus polygyrus | reverse complement strand
ATAGTTTTTAATACCAACAAATCTGGTTCAGCTCCTCAGGCTTATACCCTCACATCTGCCTAATACCAATGCTTTCCTCCAAAAGCTCTGTGAAAATAGGGCGGGAAAAGAATACGTTATGGAATCCTTTGACGTTACGTCATTGTACACCAACGTTTCAAGGGAAGGCGCTTTGCAGGCCGTGTCTGAAATTCTCACTGAGCGCCAAACATGTGTAAACCTGTACGGTCTCAGTGTGTCTCAGATTATGACACTGGTCAATGAATGCCTTATGTGCAACGTATTCAAGTGGTCAGGAGAGTATTACAGTCAGATTAGAGGGCTGGCCATGGGACAAAGTTTAACTCCTGTGCTAGCGGTGGAAACTCCAATCCTGGAGCGCATGCCTACTCTTTACTGTAGGTATATAGACGACTACTTTATGTTGTGTTCCACTCAAACTCAGTTGGACACTTGTTTCGAACTGCTGAACCAGCAGTCAGAACATATAAAGCTTACACGAGAACATCCTACAGAAAGATGGCTTCCTTTCCTGAATGTCCAGGTCCACCTTGTTCATGGAGCCATCAAAATCAGATGGTATCGCAAGCCCAGTAGGAAGAATATCCTCATTCACTACCGTTCTGCCCACCCCTCTAGTACTAAAGCGGGCATTATCAAAAGGATGTTCCGAACTGCCAGTTCAGTGTCGTCTGATATCGAACAAAGATAGTTGTCCATGAAAATGGCAATAAACATTGCAAGGAGCAACGGCTACCCAACGCAGCAATGGCGGAGTAGGCGCAGGGCGCAAGCCAATGCGCCTCGTCGCGAGGAAGAACGCGACAAGGTACTATTCTTTGTGCCCTTCATTTCAGACGAGATAAGCAGGGAAATTCGAAGGTGTGTGCATGCAGCTGATCTTCAAGATATGGTGAGGATCATTGATGTTGCTCCCGCTAACTTGAAGGCGCAGCTGGTTCGGACGCCTACGACAGGACATGTTCCACTCCGTCCTGTGTTGTGTGTCCTAATGGGAAGGAGGGGGATTGCATGACCTCTGGAGTTGTCTACAATATGTCATGCAATGAGTGTGGGGAGGACTACATAGGGGAAACGGGCAGACCCCTATGCATCAGGGTTAAGGAGCATTTGGACGGCCTTAGAAAAGACAATGTCCGAACTCCTTGGGGGGAGCACAGGGTCCGATGTCATGCGGGCGCGATGCTGCAGGTGTCTGTGTCGATTTTAGCTCGAGAGAGTGATATATCGGCGCGCAAGACCCTTGAGGCGCTCTGGATCACGGCCAGGAATCCCCAGATCAACCGGAAGGAGGAGTGTCTGGCGGTAACCCAAGAACTTGCACCCTTCGTCGAGCTCTGCAGGTTCTGGTCTATCTGTTCTGACCACCTAGGGTATTTAAGTCGGGTTATCCGCGGGGTAGACTCATTTACCCACGTTCTAGTTCAGCTTCGGGTGGCTGGTGATCCTTCTCGGCATCCAACGATAAGATAAGTCGTTCCTTCATAACTGTCATGTTAGATCTTGTTGCTATCTCTCCTCAAGATTAGTACTCCGTAGGATGAAATGGTGTTTGGGAGGAAGTTTCATAGGTGTTTTTTTTTCGAATTTTTTGGGCTCTGACGAAGGCGAGGTCGCCGAAACATAAGCCGGGTCAAATAAATGTGATAACAACTTTGGCTACCAGCTCAATAAGACAACATCGATCACAGGTAGGTTTTTCGGAGGGTTTCTGATACCTTATTACACAATCAGCTGGAAGGCTGAGCGCAAGCTTGCAAAGCATTGCTCGTTGAGGAAACTGCATCAACATCCACGCAGCAAGATTAAAGTGTCTCGTACTCTTCCAAACATTGCCGGTAGGATTTGCATTAGTGACAGTAGCAAAACTGATCTCTAAGGTATTACTTCGCAAGCGTTTTTGGCGACCAGAAATCCGACGTTTCGATGGTTGTAGAAATCGACTGTAATGGAGGCTTGCCTGAAAAGCTGTTTCCTTTGAAAAACTTGTACTTCATCCAACGGACGTTGACAAACTCCTTAAAAACCTTAAGCGATCTACCACAGAACCTTGTGATGGAATCCCTCCAGTTATTTTTAAACAGTGCACTTTTTTCATCTTATTTTATTTTATTGCTCCCAATTTTTTGAAAACTACCGCGAAGAATCTCATCCTGACCATAAGACTCGGATAAGTTCAAAGGACATTTCCGAGACTTGTCCAGAGCCTTCTGCACCAATGTCTTTGGGTTTGTGTTTACCAAGCTATGGCGAGCGCCTATAAATGTCAATCTTAAAAACTTTGTTTAATAGAAGAGTTGTTTCTGATCTAGTATTCTGTTTCAAGTACTTCGAGGAGAACGCAAACTTCGTGTGAGTAATTATTTCCTCAGACCTTGTGGGCTAACGACAGGTGTATTCAATCTCTACTACCCCTCGATTCTAGGAAAAAATCAACATATTGTTCAATTTCGCCAAATAGCCTACAGCTCTTCACATGCTAGCTTGCCTAAAACATTTAAAAATTTTCTATGTGGAGCTTCATACCGTTTTCATAGTTCGTTGCAGTCCAGGTATTCTACTGGAGAATTGCACGGAAACTGCTCTCTCTAGAGCCTTTCTCAGGTATTGTGTTTCTTGCTGTTGTTGGTGATCTGCATTATATTCTTCTCATTAACTTGCGTACCAGTACTCTTCAGTAGCTAACTATTTCTACTTCTTACTTAATTAGGCGGATTGTGCTTGGCTAACGCAGTAACGCATTTATCTATTATCGTAACGCAATTGCTTTACATAAAAACCTCGCTTGCGGAATTCTGCTTGTCCTAGACGCCATTTCCATGGGGAGGCCAACGTTCCCCTGTGCCGTATTTCTGGTATCCGCTGCAGGGCATCATAGCTGGCTGATGCGGACGCGCAGCTTTGGTCGAAGACGACTTTCCACCACAATAAGCAAGAATTGTATTCGTTTAGCTCATACATCCCGTTATATTGCTTCCGTCTTTCGTTGCTTTGATCTTCTTTCTATAGTTAGTTATCTACGGTAGTCGCCGCTGCTTGCGTCAACTATAGACTTGAGCTCGATTAATCGGACCGAATAATTGTTCGAGCGATTTCGAACAATTAATTGCTCGATTACTCGAAAATCGTAAATCATTGTTGTTCGAACATTACTCGAAATCGTATTTCGTGAAAAACCGTTATTCGAACATTGAACGAAATCGATTTCGCGGAAAAGCACTATTCGAAGATTGTTCGAAATCGAAGATAGGAAGGACGTTGTTCGAACACTGTTCGAAATCGAAGATGGCGAAAAAGCATTGTTCGAAAATTGTTCGTAATCGAATATTGCGAAAAAGTGTTGCTCGGATATTGTTTCGAAATCGAACAATGTTCGAACAATATCAAGAGTAGGCCGCCTGAGTATGGATCGTCTCCGTTCCCCGAAAAACCCACGTTCAAACTCGCTCCACTTCTGCGCCTACGGTAATTTGCGGGAACGATTTGCGATTTCTTTTCGAGGGTTCTGGCGGCCGACTCTTGACATTGTTCGATTTCGAACAATATTCGAACAATGCTTTTTCGCGATCATCAATCTGCGATTTCGTTTGGAGGGTTCGAATTTGAAAATCGCGAAGTTTTGCTAGAACGCATTTCGAAATCGAACAATGCTTGAGATCGAGGGATTCGTCATAGTAAATTGAAGAGGGAGTTTAAATAGAGGTGGCAGTTAACTAGGGTAATTAGATATTTTTTGGGTTGCTGTTGAACATACGTAGGATGTAAGAGTCCGATTTTTCTAGGGTTATTACAATCCCTGAGAATTCTCGAAAAATCTCATGAGCGTCAGCAGCATCACGAAACTGCTGTCTAGTCGATTCTGTTGTCGATATTATGACTTTGGGTGCTATCTCATCCTAATGTCTAGTGTTGTGTATAGTTTTGTTCGGATGACCTATTCGAACAGGTATCCAATGATTTTCATTCGAATTGAATGATGAATTCGAAATTTAAAAAATCGCGTTTTTCGCATGTATTCGAATCCTAACCTTCATAAAACCACTTTTCGATTACGTTTGAATTCCAATACTCGAAAACTGCGGGCATTTGAAACCATGCCAATAGTCGAAAATTTTGCGAGAGCACAACTATAGTTGTGCGTATAGTTGATCCTATACTGGTTGTTTCAACTGATAATAATGTGATAATAAACTATGATTTTGATAAAAAAAAAACCCTGGTAAACGCTTTCAAGTGATAAAAGTGAGTGAGAGTGATACAATTTTTTGTAAAAGTGATGATGAATTACAAAATAGATGTATGGATGTATCAGGGAAATGCTAACCTAAACTATTTCTGTGGGCCATTTCAAGCAGTTTGGGCATCTTGAGAGCTCTTTCTTATTGCGTGTTCCGATGGAAATACAGCGTGCTACGTCCGTTTCGATATTGCGTATTGTAATCGTATGCTACTGTCTGCATGTGTAGGCCGGCGCGCCTTTGAACATACGGAAGCTCGTCTAGATCGTTGCCGAACGTCGCGTCCGCCGCGGCCGCAGCATTAGAAAATGTTCTGCTTTACCATGTGCAGGTCAGAGTAACTCCTCATTAAACGTGCATTAAAAACTGCGGACGAATTGTCGCCGTCGGAAAACGCGCTCTATGAACGTCAAAATCGTCATTCTTTTCAGAACCAGCCCAGGCGCGAATTTCAAACCGCGTACAGCGACTATACGTAGAATCACGCTTTTTTGTTAACTTTATGAAAATGGGCTCGAAGGAGGAGGGGGTCACCATGTAAGGCACCCCCATAACGCATTTTGTGTTGCGCGAAAATGGAACTGTTATCCAACACTACTGTGTCGTACCCCTTGTTGTTCCATTGAATTGTGTTGTTCCATTTTTAATGTGAACCGACATTCATGGGCCTTCTCACGAAGAGGGAAAACCACAAACTAAACTTTGTTCTGTCTTCATTCGGTTCTCTGTGGAACGTGCCTTCGAAATCGACTTATTCGATTGTTCGATTTTCGAAGACGGCGAAAAATCGAGTCACTCGATTGTTCGATTTTTGAAGATGGCGAAAGGTCGAGTTATTCGATTGTTCGGCTTTCGAAAATTTCAAAAAACCGAGTTATTCGATTGTTCGACTTTCAAAAAAATTGCCAAAAGCTCAACTCTAGTTAACTACCACCTGTGGCGTATTTGTCCTTTTGTTTAGTTTAAAATTAAGGCCACCTGTATACAGCGTCGTCGTCAGGATCCTTATGCACAAGTCTTTGCTGTACAGCTGCGCTGCGCATCTTGCGGCACAGTCGCAGCTTCTCCAGCTCATTAGTGTGATTCTAAACATCAGCACTTTTAAAGCTCTGTTGATACCGAAGAACTTCTCGATGTCCTCGAACTGGCGATGGTAATTCTTTGCGAGTTGGTACAGATACCGCTCACCATCGCGCGACTCAAGCTTCTCGTTGACATCTCCATAATGAGTGGCTTTGACGTATGTATTGATGCGTTGATTTGTGGATTTTATTCACTGGAAAGGTTTACCTTCGCTGACGAAGCTCGGGCCAAGGCTTGTGTAACAGCCCGATATAACCGATGCGGTGACTGAGCAGGACCCATGACTTGGTGTTGAAACCATCCGTATTCCTGAGCATTTGTTGATCGTGCCTCCACTGTAGGAAATGTATCTTGATTCACTGCGATAGAGCAAAGACATACATTTCTGGCGAAGGTGTAGCTGAACTTTTGGGCGTCTTGGATAGAAGCGCACTGGAGTTGGCATAAGATGCCCTGATACAAAAGGGTTTGTGATGACTTTCCCACTGGTTATGAACGTCGATGCTAGTAAGTGCATCTGTGGGGCCGTTGATGCTATTGTGATAGCCTAGCGTTGTTTCGTGGGTCCGTTTTTTGCAGGTTTAGTCGCACTGAATTCATTTCCGTGCGTCCATTGTGTTGTACATTTAGATGAGCATCCATGGCAAATTCCCATATTGGCAGTTGAACACTGTGTAGATTGTCGGGATATACGTAGTATCGCTAGAACAGGCAGCTTGCAGGAGAGAAGAAGCATCCTCAAGAGTTTAAGCACCCACAACTGGCGGCACAGAAGGTTATCTGCTGTGATTGTTTGTTGGTTGGTTTTGTTTTGTCACACGCTCTACTGCTGCAACTTCCAGCAAATCAACATTTGTGCACGGATTTCGAATAGAAGTGATGGTCTTTTGTAAAGAAATCGGTTTTCTTTTGACACGTGAAATAGATTTTCTTAAGTCGAATAGAACGATTGCTGAGTCGTCTCTGATTTTTAGTGCCAAGCACGTTTTTTGGTTGATTGGTTGCAAGGTGATGATGTAGCTTGATTGATGGAACACGTGTTATAGTTTTCGTGTTGAACACGTTCTTCGTCAGTTGCCTTGATTGAAACAACACCGAAGCAGGATACCCTTGTTTTTATCAAGATCATCAGAGTCGTGAAAAGAAGTTTCCTTCGATGTCCTTTATAGGCCGGAAGGTTTTACTGATTTGATGTGATCTTGAAAATCGCTTTCTTCAAATCCAGGCGGAGTAGGATGCAGGGAAGATGGAGGAGGAATTGTGTTGTTCGGCGTTGGCTGAAGTAGGGTGATGATGAAGAGGCACAGAATTGCAACTCCAGCAGCTATGGCTATTCGACTTCGCGGCCAAGAGTGAGGATTGTAGAATTGTTCCAAGCAGATCCTGTGTTCTAGGAGTTTGCCACTGTACCATAACTATTCGAGTAAAGAGATAAAAGCCTTCACACTTACTTGCGCCATACGTCCGCTAGTGAAGCTTCCGTATTTTCTTTCTCCACGTCTCCCTTAATTTTTCAAGAATTCTGCCGTGAGTGCCATTTGTCGCACGTTAATGTGATCGAAGCGATACTTCGCCTGAGTTTATGAAGAGTGAAATGCGTGACAGTAACCTTATAAGGCGGTGGAAGACATAGCATTTACAAGCATGTGGAGGCGATGATTGATGCTAGGACACTTTGAGCCGTCTTGCTATTACTTCTGGCTGTTACTACTTGTAAATTTCTGTCCGCACAGAACTATTAAAGCTAGAAGACTCAATCTGTCGTACCATCAATCACCACCCTTTGTTGAACAATAATGTAATATTGGCTTCTTTGGGGAAAACGCCACGTTTCAACTATCATCATGTATTCCTCCAAATGTTTTGTCGTCCACCGATTCATGAGGTTTCTCCCACATATTTCACTCTATATAAACTCAAGCGAACTGTCGCTTCGAGCACATTAACGTCCGACAAATGGCACTCAAGGCAGAATTCTTGAAAAATTAAATGAGACATGGAGAAAGAAAATACGGAAGCTTTACTAACGAACATATGGCGCAAGTACCAATTATATTTATGCCCGAATGAATATTCGAGCATTCGAATTTGAATAATTCCGTTCGAATTCGAATATTCGTATTCGAACGTTCGAAAAAGCGCGATTTTCGGATGTATTCGAATTCGAATGCTCGAAAATCGTCGCTATTCGAATATACTCGGCTATTCGAAATTTTTGGGAGAGCACAGCTATAGTACCAATACAACGCTTTCTAGCAAACTAGCGTCCTAGAAACAAACGTTGTACTGTGCATTCGTTGATACTTCCCTGTAAGCACAATTCGTTGGTTCTTTTAGCCGTTTGAGCGGCAGTCCAGCCCAGTTTGAACTCGTATAAATTTGTTGACGAAAATCGCAATTAGACATCTGAAAGTAAAAATATTTTCTAAATCCAAATTATTTTTTTAAATAAGCGACTTGAATCATATTCCAATACACATATTTCGAAAAACTCATATATAAGCTTTCCAGCAATGTGTGATACCTCGTGAACATGTCTTAGTTTATTTAAAAAAATAGTGTTGAAACCAATAAAACAGAAAATCTGCATTTCTTTTGCTCCAGGCTAGTAAATACTGAAGCAGAAGATACGTAGAAAAGCGACAATCTGATAAGTGCTGGTGTGGAGCAGTATTTGTCGTTGCGGCATATAGTCGGGATCAATGCGGCTTTGTAGCTGGCTGTGGCACATTGATGCCATACGCGCCGTTCGCCTCCTGTAAAAATCAAATCAAAAATCACAGCGATAAACAGAAGCCAGAGCATATTAGGGGGGGGGGGGGGGGCAAAAGTAATGAGACAAAATGAAAAAAATCTTTATCTCTTTATAACTCAATTACAACTCAACGATGCTGAGGAGTGTATTTGCCATTAAGGGCAAGGACCTTGCTGCCATCGCTCAGCCAACTTCCTGATCCCATCCTTCCAGAACTGCTTGAGCCTGGTGCTGATCAACTGCTCGATATGGTTGTCAAGGACTGCTTGGGTTCTTGTGTCCCTTCCGACTAGGAAGTCCTGTATGCTCAAGTAGTAGTGGTAGTTGCATGGAGAGATGTCCAGCGAATACGGTGGGTGAGGCATGTGAACGTAGCCCAGCTGGCCAAGCTTATCCGTGCTTACTTGTTCCCGATGGGGTGGACGTTGTCGAAGAGGAGAACCTTCTTGAAGCGCTGCGAATGAATAAGAGCGAGTCGCCGGCCCATCTCCTCTATTTCGTTCACCATGGCCTTGGAGTTCATTTCAGTGCTCTTGGGAAACAGCCTCCGGTAAACCGATCCATGGGCGCAGACCCAAAAGCTCCAAAGATGCTTCTCGCCGTGAGCATCTCGCCGAACGAATGTCGGTAACAATTCACCAGGCCTCACTCAGACTCGCTGGTTGGCAGGGTTAAGGTAGAAGACGTACTTCTCATCTTGCGTGAATATTGAGCCCAGGCTGCTCGGAGTTAGGAATTGGGGGAGATTTGCGCGACACAGGTCGACTCGTCAGACTGGGGTTTTGGCATGAGACAGGCTGGGGTTTTTGGCATGCTTCTAGAAAGGGCGGAAGTGGTAACTTCTCAGATGGGCTTCGGTAAGTAGCATACAAACATACAAGTATGACAAGTACGAATTCAGACTCCAGCCACGAGATATATGGACACGGCATGGGGTGTCTCATTACTTTTGGCCCCCCCCCCCCCCTAATAATAGACGGTGAATTCGATGCCGAATCTCATAATTCGGGCAGGTTTTTCCGAGGCGGTAAAAGGATTATGAGAATGGTAGCATTTTTGAAAAGCCCCGGATCTTGAGATTATTCAGGCAAAAATAGCATTAACAGGAACGCATTTTCGAATGATCCAAATAATTGTTTTTTTTGGATCCCATATTCAATATCTGTAACTGACATCAGAGTAAATCTGGCCTGTCTAAAATCGTACCCATGTGCATGGTTTTTATGATCCAGATGTTCCAAAGGTGTCATTGTTCGCTAAAACATTTTAACCGGTGTTCGAAGAAAGTGACTGGTCCGAATTATCCGAATCCGCTTCGGATCCAATGTCTAGTGTATTTCACCTTCCTTAACTTGGAGAAGGCTGTCGGTCACGTAGCTCGTGGAGTGATATGGTGCGCTCTGCGACACTATCTATTTAATGATTAATATATTGTTGGTGTGGGAACCGATACAAAAAAAAACACCCAACAATATCCCGTACCCGTGTCGAACGACAGGCAAGCGCATTTGCATAGATCTCGGATGGATGAAATAGAACCTAACTTTGAACAATAAACTTAGCAACTTGCTTCTTGAAGGCGACATATCTCAATGAGCAATCAGAAGAACGAAGATCTTTAAAACTGATATTAGTTATAAAAGCGAAAAACTTGGCCAACGTTAGATGGTGGAGATGAAAAGTAAAAGATTTACAGAGTAAAAGTTTTACATCAGCATCTCTTGTGACGAAGTGGGATGAAGAAATGAGTGATCCTTAGTCTGGACAAGCCTTCAAGTATTTTATTTATTAGACCGTCGCATATGAAATGGCCGATTTTTACTAAAAACTTTGCTGAAAGCAATTTTATTGATCGAAATAAGCACCGTTACAATTAACGAACTTTTCCCAATGCGATAGTGGCTTAGACATTCGACCTTTGGAATAACTACGAGAATTGATAAAATACATGAAGACATATTCGACATCATCTTGATTGCTGAAATTTTTATCCTTCACATAACGATCTAAATGCTTGAAAAAAAATGGTAAACGGTAGGGAGAAGATCTGGTGAATGTACTGGATGTGGCAGAGTTTCGAATTCCAATTGATCCAGTTTCTGGACAACAATTTTTGAAACGTGCGAGGGGGGTTCTCACCCAGTAGGATTGGCCCTCTTCGATTACCCGAAGCCGGCTGTTTCTCAGTCACTTCTGGTGCATCACTTCAATTTCAGCACAATACTTCTCCGCTGTGATCTCTCTCCAGATTTCATGAAATTGTAGTGAAGTATACCAGCCATTGTCCACCTTACGGTCACCCTAGTCTTCCTCGCATATATACTTCGTTTGCATCAGGGATGGGCGGAATTTCTGTTTCCTGGGAAAATGGCTAAAAAATTGGTCAGAAAACAGAAAATATAACAAAATTATTTCATGAAAACCCATTAAGAAGAATCCGAAAAGAATTATAAAATTATTCCAAAATAATGTTTCTAGAGTATTTTAAATGGCAAGCATGCTTTAAAGCGTGTTTTTCAAGCATGTTTTAAATGGCAAGCGTTTTTGGATGTGCTTATATAGTAATTGCGCTACATACGCTTTTCCGCTTTTCCGCTGAACTATTCCGCTTTCTTTGCTTGATTGATTGTGTAGGTGCTGCCAACAAGGAGTTCCTCCATAGGATATTTTTCGGCTTTCATATTGGCCTTGCATTCTTTTCGACATAACAGCAGTTTGGACCATCTACGATCACTTAAAATTTTATATTAAAGCTGTAAAACTAGCGTTCTGAGGAATATTTTTATGCACTAACTAACCATTTGACCTAGAGTTACTGTGGTTAGGATTACAATACCAGCCCTATCTTTGTCCATTCGGCGCAAAACGGCGACTTTTGCGCCGTTTTGGGCGAGAAAGCGTCGCTTTGCAATAACTCGGTTCAAAGCGGTTAATTCTGAAAACAGTTAACATATTTACACTCGTGACGAGATTTCCTATCTAACCATGTTAGTATTTCTAGATAATTTTTAAATTGAAATTTAGGTCAGCTGAGGGTTACTGTAGTGCTCCAGCGGCCACGGTAGGTTTACGACCGCTCCTTCTCTCCGGAGATAATTACCTCCTAAGGACCTTTTGCCTCTTGGCGACCGGCGGCTGCCTGTTGGATTCTTTCTAGACGTGAGAGCACTCTGGCACTTTATCATGTTGTTAAGAATTCAGATTTGAAAAAATTAGAGTAAATCGCTAAAAAAACATTTTGCAGTACAATTTATTCGCCAGTCCTGAGGGGTAGAAAGCGCTGGATCTTGGACATTACAGATGCTAGACTCCGAAAACGAATGAGTCCGGAATGACCGCTGCTGAGCCAGCGTATAGAAAGCCATTTTTCTTGGCTTCTCTTCTGCTCTCCATTGCCGCGGGCGCCCGCATAACACCCGCGGCGCATACGGAACGCGATTGGATGCACCCCCGCAGCCAAACGCCTGACACGAGCAGCCTCCACACAGGTGCGCGTGGCCGTCGTGCGCGTGTGGGTGGCCTCGGTGCCACGGCGTAGGTCGTGGCAGCAAATTTTTGGCACCCGTTGGGAAATTTTCCTGCGCGAGTTGGAAAGGGCCACTTAGTTCATTAGGGATCTGAGTTACCCGCTACCTCCTCGCAACATGGGAGGGAGCGAGGGTGTCAAATAAGGAAAAACACCAAGTGTCTACCGCAATGGACACAGAACACCCCACGGGCCCCGCGAGCAACATTCAGCTGGCGGGGCCCAAAGGGGGCGGAGGCCGGATTCGAAACCGGAACTCGGCCTCGCGGGTCTCGCTCAGTATTGGCGAGTACCCGCTCTGCGCCATTCGGCGACGGAGCACATCGCCCTCATATCGCCGCTTCGATATACGTGCATGGTGGCACGTATTGCAGAATGTGTATGTTGCATAGGAACGAGACCACTGTTTTCAAGGCCATGGCAAAGTAGATGCTTGTCTTACTGAAGGCTACATAGCTAGCAGCAAAGGCATACATTACAGTTTAAGTGACAATATTCACTCCTTGTTTGCTGGATTTTATTTGTAGCAGATCCATTAAGTAAGGACAGTAAGAAGCAGTATCTGGAGGTTATTGTCATTGCTTCCATCTGCCTCTGCGCGTAGCCACGGTTGCCGCGCTGGCGGTGATCCCTGTGTCACACGCCCTAGCACGACGGAAGTGGTGTACTGAATTCGAATTACACATTTGCTTGGTGCATAGTGTCCAGCTGACATAAAAATGCAGTCAGAGATATGCCGAAAAAAAGCTAAGCCGTTATTAAAGTGAGTATTCATGTAAATGAGCGCTGATTGGGTGTTTGATGTTAGGATTTTCTCAACTTGCAAAGCAGTCATCCTATGCTAAAGAAATTCTCTAAATATAGTACAGCAATTCGACCCTTAACTTATTATAAAGTTAAGGATGGCTGTAGTGCCGCTGGTTAAGGTATGTTTCAGATGTTCGCATAAGTAAGGGAGGCATAATCGATAGACCCCCGATTATGCGCTGACCGCATGGGGAGCACCGCGGCCTATCGCACCACCTCGACCGCCAGATTGGGTCTTGTCTGATGGGAAAGCATATGATACCTAGTAATTACGTCTAAACGTAGGACCCAAGCCTTACGAAAATTTCTATGCACAAGTAATGATGCTACACATTTATTACGAATACTACCTTAATTCAACGCACACAATATAAAAGAAATCGAAGAGAATCAACAAAACCCATAAAGATTACAAAAATTACAAAAGCACCGAAAATTCACTTGTTCTCTACAATATTTTTCCCGCCTTCCTCTATTACCCTCTTCATTCTCCACTGAACTCCTTCCACATAACGTGCACAGGTTTCTGGCGTTAAGGAATTCCAATAATCATTGGCTGCCTTCTTCAGGTCTTCTACTGTGTGGACTTTCTGCTTTCTGAACCAAACTGTTGATATCTACTTGCACAACGTTTAATAGCAAAAAAGCTAACCTTATATAAATTTTCATGTTTCCCCATACAAGTTCTACAGGGTTTAGGTCCGGCGATTCGGGTGGCCACTCGAGCACTTCTATTCGTGATCCTCTAGCCACTTGGTAGTATAAGCGCTCTTATGCGCTGGCGCGTTATCTTGTACCAGCCGGGCATGTCTAGAAGCCGTAGTTAACGTAAACAGATCAAAATCATCGATTTTCTGCAAAGACTAACCGTTATACACCTTGTCTATAAAACAAACAAGGGTTTTTTTCTAGGATTTCGCAGTAGAATCTGCTATCCATACGGATTTCCCCTGCGAAAATCGCTAGGTTTGTTCGACCGCGCGTGGATATTCCACCCCACAAATGAATCTTTGCAGGGTGCTTTGCTCTGCATCGGAAGCGAGAGGAGTGGTCCCCTTTCTTTGAATAGCAGTGCCTCACGGAACAGTCAACTAAAATTTCTAGCAATATTTTTGATTGATTGTGTTTTGAAGGAGAGACTTACTTTGGATTGTACATTCATCAGTGAACACACAGTCCGTGAACGTCTCACCGCGACCCAGCATTAGACTGCAAAAATCACTCTTTTCTCCTTGTTGGGTCCCCGAATCATGTGGCAGTATTTCGTGGTTGTTCGAAGGTATCCTAGTCTAGCTCTTGTTCGCCTCAGATGTGTCAAGCTTACAGACACTCCCCTTTCTCGTAAATCTGCCGCGACAACGGCAGCAGATGCTGAGCTATCGGAAGCGTAGTGCTTGTGTATGGCGGCTTCTATTATTTGAGCATTATCTGAAAGATAGACTTTTTGTCCTCCTTAGCAATATTTCTCATTACTAATCGAGATATCTCTCAGCCAAAATGAAAAATGTATTTGTCACATGCCTGCCAAAGAGCGAGGTGTGTATGGAATCCTGGCTTTTGGCACTTCATCTGATTTGAACTTAGCGACGTATCGGCACAACGTTTTATAGGAACATGTGCATCCCTCCTAAAACCTATTTCTATACTGCAGTAGATTCGAACTATTAAATTTACCTTTACAATTTGACGGTGGATGTTAGCAATTGAGTGTCCTTGAGCACGCATCTTCAAAATTGTGTGAATGTAGTCACCAATCGCCATGTTGTGTTAGGCAACAATGAAGTAACGTCAGGCAGATATGGCTCAATGTGTCTGCACAATCTCACACTGCCCTATTTCTTAGGGGCTCGCCCGAGGGTGTGGGCCGAGCGCATTGACCCCATTTCGGACATAGCGTTGTCCCCACTATTATTTCTCTTGTTGGCGTCATGGCTGAAAGGTATGCTATTGT
>CANDYH010000729.1:0-12691 GCA_947396885.1 Heligmosomoides polygyrus polygyrus | reverse complement strand
CTAGTTGATGGAAATGTCAGAGTTTTATCCCTTACAGAGAAGCGTGGAGATAATTCAATACACCCGGATGGAAGGCTTGGTTGGTGTGGGCAGGAAATCTGAATCAGGAACCTGGAATCAGGTGCACGCGGCAGCCGGCGCCTTCTCCCACTGCGCTACCACGCGCCTAATTTTATGATATCAGTATTAAGCTGTTTATGTATAACTATAGCACATTTTGGGCTTCCAATTTTGTCAACATTGAACGAAGTTGTGCACATATTTTTGATGCACCGCGTGGTCCATCGACTGGACCAGAAGAAGGAGAAGTTCGCCTAAAATGTCCTCGCAAACACTAGCGATGAAAGGAGGATGCACTTGAGGGCCCATAACAAAGCAGAACAGGGACATCGGAGTCTGATTCCGGTAATGCTGTTGCGAAATATGTTGTCTTAACCAAGTACACGCCCTTATCTTTGCTCCATTTGCTGTATAGCTAGCTTACAGTGCGTCTCCGAAAGAGCTCAGTTGTTCTCTAGCATTGCGGCCTAGCACGGGCACTCTCACGCTCCTTCCCAGTTCATCAACCTCCGGCGTTTTTAGCTAGCACTTGAGCATGAACACTAACCACGGCGTGATGAGGACCCAGCTGTCTACAGTATGCATCCCTTCAAGCCCTGTCCCGCAGCCATGTGCCAGTGTAGTGGCGTTGAAAATACGTTTGCCAGAAGAGTAGGCGATATAAATCAGAAGGAACGGCAGTGTAATAGATCGAGAGAATATTAAAGATTTCACAGGGTAGAGTAGCGAGCCGCTAATGGCCGAGATGGACGCATAAAAAAGTCAAAAACAGTGCCCAAAATAGCACGTACGCGCTTCGACCCCCTTTTTAAACAAAAAAGGTGTACTTGTCTAAGCAATTCCTGGAATTGCATTAAACAGCGGATCCTCGCCTAGACAGGTTTTTTCCACAATTATTATATTTTCAAGTGCTCATGAGTTAGATACATAGACAGCCCCCCCCCCCCCCATAAAGCTAAATGCGGTGCAATGCATTTGCAGGTTAAATGCTAGGGCATCGGTGGATAATCGCTCTAAATCAATCAACAGAGCGCAAAATGAGAAAGAAAAAGAAGCGAAAAAGAGAAGAGTGAATGTGTAAAGAAAGCGACCACCAAAAAAGGAAAATTGACAGCAAACCAAAAGAATAAGAATAACAAAAATTACATCAAAAAGTTTCAAAACGGACTTCGGAGAAAACCATGCCAACAGAGCAACAAGGCAGCATCAAGCAAAACGCAATAGTACTCGAAAGCGGGAAGGATTCAGAATCTAAGGCAGAATAATATTCAGGAATTATTCGTGAAGTGAGGCACTTTTAATGAGGACCGAAAGGGAAAAGACATTCGCGCATATTCCCAAACGGCGAAAGGATCGCGTCGCCCAACAACTCCTTTTATCCTTCCTAATCGGTCGGTCGTGGTCGCCGCTTGTCAATCTATAGGCGGAATGCACGATCAATTTGGTGCTTGGTAGTCGGTGGAAAATGCGTGTGTGGCGCATTCCAGGAAGTGCTGGCGTTGGCAAGTGCTCTTTGTTTTTGCTTGGTAGCGTTGGTTTTAAAAGACGCAATATTATCCATTACCCCTGAGCACTGTATACGATGCTTAAATAACCCAGTAAGAAAAAAAGGGAAAAAGAAAATAGATGTCGGGCATAATTAATGGAGCGGTATGTGTCGCGTAGGTGAGCAGCATTGGTAGGTGGGAACGCCTGAACTAATCAGACCGCATTGAATAGGCACGCCATTCAGGGAGGGCCTGTTCAGTTGGTACCCTGATGGGCTGGCATGTGTTCGATCTGTGCTCAGTTTGATTATTATTGGCTGGCGCGCTCCAACCTACCAATGCTGCTCACCTACGCGACATGTACCAAATTTCAGTCTTTCTAAAAAAAGAGAAAGTAGCAGTGCACGTATTTGTGTGGAGTACAGGAACGTAAGGAGTACATTAGTTAACTCTATATGATGGTGAACACTTGCAAATGGTATCAAATTTGGAAATACAAAGTAATTTCGTCAGCAGTTATGCAACGCAGGTTTGATTTTCGAAAGGATTCAACTTTATAAAAATTTCAGGCATTTTTATGGGTTTCTGACCAGCAAAACGTGAAGGCACTGAAACACTCTTGCTTCCTCTCTTGAGGTCTTTAGACGCCGTAACTCGAAGCAATCCCTACAAACGAGCATCACTAATGGTTATGGCTGCACATTCAGTAGACTGTCCCTAGCATAGATGAAGGTCCGAGGAAGAAAAAACACGACCTCGTTCAAACGATATTCAGTACATGGACTGTCCCTAGCATAGATGAAGGTCCGAAGGAAAAAAGCGACCCCATGATAGAAGACTTTTCCAATCATTTGACAAACTGTGCTTTTTTGCTAGCTGGAACTTCTTGTCTTATTAATGCAATGGATCTGCTCAAGGGTGAGGCGAGATATATAGCAAATAACGCAGATGTCCACAAATAGGCAGACGCCGTATTTAATTTGACAAGTATTGGAAGGGAATGTCTCTAAAATGCACTTATGAATTGTCGAAGCATGTCGGCACATCTCAAAAGGCGCTACATGTGGTCTTAAATAAGTAAGTAGCTAAACGAGAGAAATCGAAGTGGTAGCCGTAAGCAGTAACACAATAGAAAACATAGCAGAAGTAGGAATAAGCTAAATAATATCAGCAAAACCTTCAGCGACATTTCTTCTATTGATTTGGCCGCATATATGATAAAAATGTAAATTATAAATGTATAAAAAATAAAAATAAAATTATCAACGCAGCGTATGCATTTCTACCTTGAAGGAAAAGGAAAAATTTAAAGCTCAGAAAAAGGCAACTACGAAAAAATAATAATTGCTGAAACTCAAAGGTGATGAGAGAGAAATCATTGTACAGTTCCAAGAAACCAATTTATGTATAGAACAGACGTTCAGCGGCATAGGGGCCGCCAAACGTCTGGTTGGGGGCTTCGCCCCCAAACCCCGAGAATAGAACAATCCCAATCTTCCTCCTTTCTTCTTTAGGCTTTCTTACAGTAAAATAACTGTTTTTACTATATAGATTAGTGCTGTGGGATATGGTAGGGCAGAATTTTCACTGCGCATATGAAGCCCATCCACCCTCCATCACAAGCACGCGATTTATTCTCCGAAGCTCTCTACGTGTCGAGAAGCAGGTAATGAGAGTCCCAATCCGGTGCTTAATCAGCAAAATCATAATTAAAATTAATCGGTATTGGTCGACACCGCTTACTGTCCGACGGCAATAATACTCCTCTGAATCCCATGGTCACTCTCTCTCTACCCCTCCCCCCGAAATACTTCCTTTCCTATGTGCTGGCAAAGAAACGGAGTAAGAGTCAAGCACGCACATATGATACTGAGTACCGATTCACGTGTCACTACGTTGCCACGACGTCTATGACACTCCTGCACTCTGACACACGTGCCACTTCTGTAAGCCGTCTTCAGAAATCCAACACACGGACGATATTGAGGGAAAATGCTTGTTTCCCCCTCTTACTCACGCTCCCCTCCCCCCTCTAATGGTCCCCCTTTGTTGGTCCTCTCCTATTGGTCGCCCGTACTCGGAATCCCTACGCAAGTTGGACGACGTCTTCAGCACGTCTTCTGAATCCCTACGCACGTTGGACGACGTCTAACGCAGGTCTTCTGAATCTTGACTCACGACGTCTAGCTCAGGTCTTCTGAATCCCTATGCACGTTAGACGACATCATCAGCACGTCTTCTGAATCCCTACGCAAGTTTGACGACGTCTCCAGCACGTCTTCTGAATCCCTACGCACGTCAAACGACGTCTTCAGCACGTCTTCTGAATCCCTACGCTCTGCACTCGATCCCCATTCATACCCTGACGCGTTCCCACTTGAATACCTCGTAAACTTGGACGATCAGATGCCAAGGATATAGTTCGCCAGCAATCACCCATGGTTAAGCTCAAAGAAAGTCCGACTGGCATACGCCGCACTGAAGTAGGCATCTTTTGACTTCAGTCCCCCCTCCCCGTGACGGACACGTGACATTAGCCGATTATATATAATAGGATAAGCACATTAAGACTGATATCAATTTAACCATTGTTTGGTTGTTTTGTTTTTCAACACGTGTTTTGGTTTTACTAGGTCGGAAGCTAAGTCCCGCCGTTTTTTTACATCCTATTCGGAATTTTACTGATAGTTGTTTTTCGTGATCTTATATACTGTTCAAAAGAGAATGACTTAATGTATCAGAAAGTATGTTTCATTTTTTCCTTTCGATTTCTGTCAATTTTTAGGTCATTAAACTAGAAAGTGAAAAATGATAAGTGACCTTCGTAGAAAGATCCTTCTTTCTGCTTACGTTTTAATAATTTCTAAATATTATAAACTGTTCGAAAAAACGTGATTTGTTCCACAAGAACATGAGCTGGATTTTTTGTTCACTTTGATTTTCGCTAATTTTCAGTGCATTAAAGTGGAACGTCCGGAAGACAAATTATATTTACCAACAGCGCCTATTCTTTGGTTAAGGTGTTTTGGATAGCGTTATATGCTGTTCGAAAGAGAATGTTTTGCTCTATTATAAAATACATATATATGGTAGCATGTTTCGCATTTTCTCTTTTCGACTTTGTCAATTTTTGCGGAATGTTAAAAGAAGGAATATGCCCTTATAGAAAGGATAAAGGACGGCTTTACTCAATCCCTTTTGGGATGCGCCACGCATTCTACTTCTACGAGATATCGTGGGGGCGTTGTGAATGCGTATATGGCCATACAATGACTTGCGGTGACCAGCCGACGAACAAGTCAGCGCTGTATCCTTCCCAGACAAGTGTGCTACCAACTAATCGACCGCGGAGGGATGAAAGGCTTGGTTGGCCTGGGCGGGAAATCCGAACCAGAAACCTGGTGTCGGGTGCACGCGACAGGCGGCGCCTCCTCCGGTTGCGCCACACGCGCCCTCATATGACCCTTATCAACCTTTGTTAGCATAGTGTCATATCTCATTTAAAACAGAATGTTTCATTCTATCAGAATGTTTTGTTCTGGTAACTCTGAATTTTGGTAATAAAAGGTGTATATCATTATGAAAAAAACTCAAACGTAAGCACAGAGAAGGGGTTGTCGGCAAAAGTCATTTTTCATTTTTTGACTAAAACCATTCTCTTTCAAATGATGTACAAGGTTATTAAGAAACTTTCAGTGATTTCAGAATAGGATGTTTTAAAAACGGCTGAAACCTAGCCTCCAGCGTAATATTACAACATTGTTCAGAGGTTATTCTTTTTTCTGATATTTGACTTTTGCAAAACTAATAGTGAAATTGATGTTGCTAAAAAAATGGGCGACCCTACATATTCCAACAAAAAAGAGCACCTTACCCCTTTCAGAGCTGTTAAATGCATAAGAAATTCTAAAGCTGTTTTCCCGGTCTTAGCTGAACCCAATCCGCCACAACCCGCTTTTACGAAATTTTTATTTGTATTTTTTATTCAGTGCAACAAGTGAAAATAGAAAAGCTGCGAAAGCTCGGGCTCATAGTCGAATTTCACTGTGTCAAAACGTCAAGGTGACGGTTTGAAACTGGAGAACTTTGGTGTTATAGGTATAACGTAGGATGTTCTGCAGTCTACTGGCTGCGGTCAAGATATTTAGTTTGATTTCGCCTCAATCTTGCTTCTCATACGCACATTTGATTAACCATAAGAAACGCCAGGAGAAAGCCACAAAGCAAAGAAGCAACAACCTGCGCTTCCTTGAGAATTCAAGCAGGATCATGGAGAGAGATCAATCCTTTGAGAGATGCGCCACACACACGTTCTTC
This sequence comes from Heligmosomoides polygyrus polygyrus, assembly GCA_947396885.1. Taxonomy (NCBI): domain Eukaryota; kingdom Metazoa; phylum Nematoda; class Chromadorea; order Rhabditida; family Heligmosomidae; genus Heligmosomoides; species Heligmosomoides polygyrus. The sequence goes on along the minus strand of CANDYH010000729.1, from coordinate 6,827 downwards.
TACAGGATACCGTGCACGCAATTTGAAGTGCCGTGGCTTGGTGAGGCTAGCCGAACCACAAATCAGGGTTATTTCCTGACAGGGCTCGTAGCAATTCGTTGACGCTGTTTGCCTGGACAGGAATCTAACAAAAACTTCAATTCGAGGTGAGCTCAAGAGGCCGCGGAGCCTAGCCCGTACCTCCGCCGCATGTAGCATCCCTCGTGTATTCATGAGGAAATCATTCAAAAGCGCACACAGCGATGACCATTACAATTCTACCCTGCGTTTCCAAAATTCAGAATAAAAGGAGTAAAGTTCATAATGGCGTTGCGTGCAGAGGGTAAAACATAGAGGGTAGAGTCGCCTATCTATCCAAACGTAAGACGACTCTCCAAAGTTGCAAGCGCATTGATCACACTTATGACTATGGCCCCAGTCACCACTAAACTAATGGGGACAACAAGATTCTCAATAACGCCGAAGTTGCGGGTTTCGCTTTTCTATTTCTAAAATAATGAGCACACTAAATATTATTGTTGAACCTAAAATTAAGGTACTCCGAAAGAGCATTTCAAGCGCTGCAAGACGGTGTGTAGTGATGATACCACATATGATTGATCATGACTTTATGATTATGATTTAAATAATGAACGAACAAATGAGTAAAGTCTATAACGCGGCACAAATAAAGGAATAGATAAATAAAACTCCATTAAAAATTTATCGAGAGCGAAATGCCTCAACATGCGAACGAACTGTGACTGGCTCTAACATTTATATTTCAAGTGGAATTTGAGTGAGCGCTGTAGTGAAGGAAACGGAGTCAGGCAAACTTTTTCTGGAAGCAGAAAGTATCTACAAAGCAGAACTAAATGATTCCCTGCACATTTAACTCTGCTGTGTCAAATTGTCTGCGCCGTTGGTTCATTTTCGATGGAGGCGCTTCATCGTTACAATCACCTTCAACCACGTCGGCTGTCGTGTGCACGCAATACCAGGTTCCTTGTTCGAAATTCCCCGCCACGCCAACGAAGCCCTCTATATATCATAGATCATGAGTTAGTACTAGAAAAAAGAAAGATAAAGTGCTGACTTTTCCATCGGCTGGCCAATGCAGGGCATTATATAAGATAATAATGACTATAATACTACTATAGTTGATTGATAAGCAACTTAAAAAATAGTCTGAAAATTTGATAAGGTACTATAATACTATAATACTACTATAGTTGATTGATAAACAACTTAAAAAATAGTCTGAAAAAGTACGAAATTTTTTTTCTTCTCTCAGATTTATGTTGGTAAGTTGGTCATAACGCACTTTATTTGATCAATGCTAACCAAAGAGGCCTTCAGTCGACACCCCCTTTGCCTGCTCAGGATCAAGGGTTGAATACTGTTGTTCCAGTTTCTTTCTAAGAGGTATCAGGCAGGCTATCCCTCAAGTGTAAGCATTCGAATCGCACTGAAACCTCCCGATCAGAGCGCATAACGTGTCGATGGGAAACGCAGTTGCTGTTCTGTGTAAAGGCCCGTGGAGTGGAAGGGAAAAGCCTCCCGAAGGATGCATGGCATTTGTGGCATAGCAGCAAAGAGGCAAAGAGGCTCGGAACAGCGCTCAGATACGCCAAATTTTCTCAGGAACCCCGCCAATGGGGAACATGCTTGAAGTGCGACACCTTAGGGGGCTTCCCCTTTGAGATGGAATGGCGAGCAGAATGGGTAGAATGGTTAATACTTCCAATCACTTTTTTCGGATACAGACGGTGAAAGAAATATTTTCAATTCCTACATCATTCTAGTCTTAGCAGAAATTTCGGTGGAGCAAGTCAAGGTATTTGGCAATGGAACATGAAATGTTCAGCCCTATGAGAGATGTGTGAGTAGAAGGAACGACAGCATAGAGTACATGATAGGGTATCAGTAAAACGTCGAAAAGAAATGTGTCGTTACAAAAACTTCTACGAAAACTGCGAAAACGGTTCCAGATACGGTAAACGGGACACTCACAGTCGCTGTGAAGCGACTTAGCACAATAGCCAAAAATCGAAGTGGGAGACTGGAACAGAGAAAAAGCTTGTTGATGTAGGTAGCAAGCAGAAAGCGGATTAGCGATCTGAATAGTCGAAATTGTAGTTATAGATATATAGATGACCTTTAGTTCAAAGTTCGTCGAAATTGTTCCTTCATGCGTATGTCCATCAGTTTTATATTAGCTTTTCTTTAGTTTTGGTCATTTTTGAGTTTGTTCTTGTTCTGTTCTTTGACGTACTAGCGCACCCTTTGGCGCATAAATAAATTATTTATTTAATTAATAGATAGAAGACAGGCAGGCAAAAAAGCGGTCAGGAAAACAACTTCAGCAAAACGTTTCATCAAATTGCGTAGCTGGATATGTTGCCAACAACGTCAGGATAATCCATAAAAATAAGCGATTGCAAATGGATAAAACAAATTCGTTATAAATTTAAGCAATCCTAAATAAATAAACACATTATTATATTTATGATACAAAAAGAAGAGAATACTCGTCGGGATTGCTCCCGGTAAAGCACAAGTTGCTTACGTCGTTCCATGCCACCCAACCACCCAACAACATCCCCTGAATTTAATCGCAGAGATTCAGAGTTAAAAAAGCATTTTAGAAGTAAAACAGCGCAACGACGAAAACGATCAGCAGCAAAAAATGCTGTGAAATAATAAATAAAGTAGGAATGAAAAAACTAATGGAGGTCTTCGAAAAATTCGAATACCTGATTATAACAAGAAAGTGAATCGCAACGGAAAGAATAGTAATAATGAGAGAAAGTATGAAGAAAATCTGGGTTTGATCCAATACGGGATCTGCAACTGACATCCCCGAACTTTTTATAAACTTTTTGATGCTTTCTAATCCACAGAAGTCAATTCGGTAAAGACCAAAGCGCAGAAGTTACACACCTCTACCAAATGAAATGACGAATTTTTAAATATACAGCAAGTTTCTACTACTATCGTTTGTGTCTTTCGTACACCTGTTCTCGATCATTTTCAGCCCGGATTTCGTCTCCCACTTTTTGAACAATAAAAAGCCATCAGCGAAGCGGTCTAATGGTAAGTTCTTAGGTGAGATGAGCATATCGTGAAGCGTATTCAGTCTCTTAGATAGCGGTGTCGGTTAATGAATGTCCACCAGCCGATTTCGCTGCGAGCAGAAAAGTTTTCTCTAAAGCTCAACCTCCACTTAAGCTGGTTGGATCGACTTTTTCGTTCGGCAGCTTCATTTTTTGTAGATGCTAAATACAGGACTAGTCCCTTATAGCAAGCGTACGATAGAGGGCCACTAACCGTTTAGAAGATCAACATTTGATAAAAAACAGTTTAGAGGATCATTCTAAATTATCAAAACAATTTTATTTAAAAAATGAAAGGTGGTCGGTAAAGTTATGAGGAAGCTTCTTCAAAGCTTCTTTAGCTTCTTTAACTGTAATGACCGATTTACGAGGAATGAATCAATTAAGGCATAGATGCATAGCGAGCGAAGAAAGTATGCAAAGATAAAAGTTAGGCAAAGTGCAATCACGAAGAAGTATCAAGAAGAAAAAAGGCAAAAAAGAAAACTGTAGAAAATGGCCCGATATGACAAACACTTTTTAAGGCAAAGGCCCAGAGAAATGCACATAAAAATTGTGCACAAATGCAAGCAAAAGAGAACTGATCAACAAAAAACGAGCAAAAAGATCACCAACAAGAGCAAGAAAACTAAATAGGACAAGAAGGAAGAAGTGAGAAGACAATTGTGTCAGCTCATTGAGCCGATCCAGAAGTAACTATGAGAACGTAGGACCAATCGACTGGACAATTCGTGGCAAAAAGAGTGAAACTGTCCAGGATTGGTGGCAGCGGAATACGGTAGCGAATAGTGTAGTAATAGTAGAATACAGTAGCCGAATAGCATGCAGACACAAACCAGCCGACGGCACACAGAAAACGGACTCGGACGCATGAGGCACAGCTCATTCATGCACAGCGGCTTTATTTCTCGACCTACGGAATTCCTGCGGAAACAAACCTGGAAGAAGTCCTTGAAGGGTTGTTGCTCGAGCAGGTCTAGCGTAGCTGGGAGATCTTTGAAGAACTGCACGTGATGGTCGAAGTCCCGCTCAAGTCGAATGAATGTCTGTCCGACCTGAACAGAAACCGTGAATTCTCGCAGCAGTTTCGAGATCAGAAAAACGATTCGGAGGCGTAATTCGGATAAAATGTATCGAAAACACCTTACTTTATGCTTTACTTTTCATGATGTATGTTGGTCTTTGTCTAGAAAATCGCTGCTGCGTTTGCACCTCAAAAACTTGCTCAAAAATGTCTACTTCAAAGGAGCACCAGTTCTCTTCTCTTTCGATATCCGTTACGGATTGATATTCCCAGTCTAACTAATCAAATCTTCCTTGAATCTGCTCTTCTTTTGTCTCGTATCAAAGGGTGTAAGAGGGCAAAGTATTGTGCATCCTGATAGCATCAAAGAACGCTACTCAATTCGTCTAAGAAATTGCGTGATCTCCACGAAGTTATGAGGAAGCACAATAAAACTACACAACAATAAAACTGACCTTCCCTCTTACTACCTGTGCATCATTTCTAATAATCAAGAAAATCCTCGGGAGCTCTCCCAATGATGAGGCCCAAAACCACACAATATCTGCAAAATTTCGGCTGTTTGGGAATGTATAATTTATAATGCATCTTCGAAGGAATCCACAAAACAGATGACAGACGCCTCTTATGTAAAGAGAACTTCGCATTCACACTTATAATAAAAAGTAAAGACAATAGTTCTGGGACTACCAGACGAATAGGCAAAATTTCGACTCAGACGTTCATAGAATTCTGAGCACGTCCAAATTATAATAGAGTGGTTTAAAAAGAAATAAACCGTGTCCTGAAAACTATTATAAAGTAAGTCACAGTCCTTGTTGCATCCTAAAGACAAATGAGATTTGCAGCCAAGTTTCTCTCACGTATTACTTTATTACATAACAACGTATCAGCTAAAACTCCAATTTCACCAAAAAGACTACTACCCCGAAGGCTGTTTTGAGCTACCGATGAAGACGACAAGTCCAATAGAACGGAAATGGATCGAGTGGAAGCGTCCAGAACAGAAGGTTTTAGGTCTTCGCCAAGACAGTAGACCCCATACAGAAATTCGTAGTCGGTCAAAAGCGAGTAGCGATTAAGCTAAATTCGCGTGTGTTTGGGCCTCTATACGGCTTAAACTACGACAGCACGCTTTAGAATCCCTTTAGCGTGAATACCTCTAGGGCCTTTCTAGTCAGATCGCTTCACTGCTAACTTCCACTAAATATAGGTGGTAGGTGACATTCTTGACTACAACTTGGACACTTCCAGACTCAGAAGAATGTGATACCATCAAACATGGCAAACAAAACAAAATAACAAGCTCGCCGAGTAGCTCTGGCAATAATACCTTATAACAAGGAAACCGACAACATGCCGCACTTCGCCAAGGCTGAACATCATCAAATCCCCAATATGCATGTTAGCCGTTCGCTTTTTAGAAAGGAAGGGTACTTCAGTGTGCTGGACACTGGTGAGACCACGCACGGACGTCTTGGGTTCCTTTCTTCATTTAAAGAACTTTAAATATCATTGCACGTGCCCCAGAATACCTCAAGAGGGCGGCAGCGAGCTGCCCTGTTGACTCCCACTACTATCTAAACCTTATACCTTTTTCTCCGGTTCCTGAACCACTAACAATGATTCAAAGAGCTGTGGTAAATGTAGAAATTTTTTTGTTTGCACGGCGTTCGATAATAAAGTAGTGAACAAACAATCCCTTCGTAAGCACAAACCTTTCCAGGATCGTCGGAGTAGTAGTTGAGTCCTTTGAGCATGACACTGAAAGTACACGATATCCATCAGTTGTCTTGAACTAGAATACTAGGGACGGAAAAGTAGATGCTACGGCTTTTTCGTGTACCTTTTGTATAATTATTGAAGACATTTTTTTGCAAGGGCTCTCGCTCCCGCAGATAGGCTACTACGCCCAGGCTCTCCGCTATGTACAGTACCGCGCATGTCTTTTGGTCAATTCCCGAAAAAGCCGCTTTGGAGCGTTCCAAAGCGGCTTTTTTATATAACTTTCTTTAAAATCAAGCACTTGTGAAAAGAAACATATATTTGAGCTCAGCAGACCGAGCTCTATCTTCTGTCATATAAATCAATAGAGTTGAACATTGCATATAGGCCGGACATAATCAATCGAGTGGGCGCGAGAGCCTGTAGAGTGACTGTTTCGTGAGTTTTATCGGAAATTCCCAGCCGTCCTACTTAGCAAATATTCTAAGCCTGTGCAGCTTGCCTTTGGAGTGCGCCGTAAACAATGCATACAGAATCGAACCTATCAATCGAGTAGGCGCGACCACTCGCAAATTGCACGCGCGAGTGTGTTCGGAGCGCAATAACTCTGTCGAGATCGAATCGTTCCGGCTGCGGCTTGTGGATTTTGTAGGCGGTAGAAAGCTTTAGTAGCACGCAAAAGTGCAGCGTTATAGCTTTTAAAAAGCGAATTATAGTGGCGCGAAAATGCAGGTTAGCCGTGTGGGACACTATTTTTTCCGACTTCAGTCGACCCCTGCAGGAAGACGCGGCGTGCTAACGGCATGCAAACGCGTATGGTAGCAGAACACTGAGGCACTTTACGATGACATGCTCACCACTCCTCAGCTGCCTCAACCGTCTTAGCCCAGCTGCCATTTCAGGGCGGTGGACTTAGCGTTGAAGTTTCCTTCGCTCTTACTCCCCCATATTTGAGTTTTCGACACTCGCAATAACACCGTTAG
>CANDYH010000728.1:0-18899 GCA_947396885.1 Heligmosomoides polygyrus polygyrus | reverse complement strand
AAGCCTAACGTTACATCTACAGGGTTACGGAGGTCCTTTCATGATCAAAGCAGTAGACGCGCCATTTCCGAGAAGATACCATTCAAGGTGCCAATCATCTTCGATGATGTAAGCACTTCCCTTCGGTAGGGTCGAGGAGCAATTTGACGACAAGGCCAAGTCAAGGACGTCCACTGCAATGGGTCACCACAGTCTACGGGCATACGGAGGAGGAGTTTAAGGTCAGGATCTAGCTATTGGCATTCGAAGCCCAAACTGCAACTCGCAAGGCTCTGGAGGCATTTTGGATTCAAGCCAAAGACCCCAAGCTAAATCGGAAGGAAGAGTGCCTCTATATAACATGGGAGCTCAGGCCCTACATCAGGTTGGCATTCTGATTGGGGCGCCTGTGTCTCGACAATGGCCCTGTTCCAACCGATTGGCCCGTCTAGCTACCTGTAAGGTGAGGGTCTCGATCTCTCTATTGATTATGTGATCGAATGGTTGTCTTGAATTTCTAAGGTAGAGACGACGTCTGACGCAGTAGCCACATTTCGCCTCAATCCTTCCTTTCAGGCTCTGAAGGATTCGATACCGCCGAGACGTTAGCCAACTAAGATCTGTATAACTTCGTTGAAGCTCAGTCAAACCAACGCGACAAGATCTTCTGTGTATTGTTCAATTTTAGTATGTTCAGGAATGAACTATTTAGTGAAACAAATAAATTCCATACATTTCCAGACAATCGAATGCTTCCCCTCCTCCACATGGTTATATCTCCGATAGCAAACGTCTTCAAAAAAAGGAATTTTTTCTGACAAACCTTATGAGAACTCATGCTGAGGACGTTGGCATACACTCTCCCGAATCCGTAGAGTGCTCCTACAACGAGCAGCTCCAGCAATACGACCACAGCTGTTGCCAGTGGTATGACGGTATTCTCAATAGTGACGACTGTAGCGAAGCCCAGCTGAAGGAGATGCGATACTTATCTTTTGGCGGTCTGTACAATACTGAGTCACATACCTGGTTGTTCAAAATGAAAGAGCAGAGTGCGAGTAACAGCGTTGTGACACGTACAATGGCTTTTCTTGACGCGTTGTCTGACAGCGAATCCAATGTGTTCACACAATTTGTGACCATTGCCTCCAGTGCCAGTGCCTGAAACGGTCTCTAAATGACGTTTGTGACTGTCAATAATACCCTTAATTCATCATTCCTGCAGTCATTCTTCATGCGCAAATTTGTAGGTATCCGTCTATTGCAGGGAAAGAATAGATTGATTCGATTCTTCCCCTCTGGTCGCAGGTGCCGTCCTGGGGCCGGATTCATCAACGACTTACAGCAATTCAACAGAGAAAATACTGTCGAAATCCCTGATAGCGCGGGGTAATGTTTCACGATATTGCTTGATAAGCGCGCTATCAGAGATTTCGGCTGTATTTTCTCTGTTAAATTGCTGTAAGTCGTTGATGAAGCTGGCCCCTGCTAGCCCTCACCCATGTATATTTTGTGCTGTATGTCCGGATAAAGATGAATATTCCAGTACACAGCTACACACTGTACAGCGAATCCCACCTTCTGGCCGTACTCATGCACGTTTCCGAGAACGTTCATGAATACAGCCAATAAAGAAGATTCACCATAAAAACCTCGTTTGGCAGACTACCAACACTTGAAGAACTTTCACTGATATTCCACAAACTCATATTTTCAGAATGTGTGATGTGCTCTTTGGCTGCCAGAAAATCACTAACATTGTTGAATAGAATGAGGATCAAGAAAGCCAATGACAGTGCCAGATGTAGAAATGGTTCGAACGCTCCATACACGGTTAAATCCGCAGCAGTTGTCCAATACGAAAAGAATTGAGAATACATCGTAGTCATCCTAACCAACTGCACTGAAAACAGCACTAATAATGCGACCAAAAATGTTCCTTATTTAGAAAAAAATCACGTACAATGTGCGTCATACGCGTGGACGGCGCCTTTGAATAAGTGTAAACCACCCGTAGCACGAAACATTACGTGTGCTGTAGAGTACAACGATATGGCAGCGAGCACATAAATAACAACTGCCAGTGCATCCCTGTAATCTCCTCGTTGAACTGCTACTTTAAATGTGGTGTATCGTTTATCCATTTATTTATTTATAACTGCACCTTAAGTGCGCTCATAAAACAAGATAACAAGAAACAAAGCTAATCTTGAACGATTTCAGGTAACTAATTCAGCGAATTGGGTCACGCAACCCGGTGACAGCAAAGCTTTCGAGGCTTGTACCAATCTGGAACGATTTGCCGTTTACCCGCACTGCGAGCTGAGAATGACCAGGAGCGACCGCACTGACCTCAATACTATTAATGTATGACGAGCGGGCAGTACGACTCATTCGCTACTAGTCCAGCTGATGCCCAGTGGTAGCCGAATCGTTTACACTGACGGTGGAGCATCGTGTGAGTTCGTCTTCACCTTTCGGGTTTCTGCACTGTGTTTCCCGCTTTAGAACGAAAACGCTAGCGCAGGTTAGGCGCTTGGTAGGTTAGGTGGTAAAGATAAAATCTCGAACCATTTTAGGCTTCTGAAGACGATGACACCGTCGAAACGTGTTACATATCAGTCTATACCAGTCGCATGATATGATGATTATCATGCAGTGATTAAAGGACTACTATATAAAGGCTACTCTGGTATGGTTTGCAGTTTATCGGTCGTCGGCAATGAAGCGTATATCGTCCATCAAGTCTATACCGCAGCGGCCAAGTACTCAACAAAACGTCAGGCCAATAAATAGTTCCAGCTAACAACCTCGAATCGGCTGGCCACCGCAAGTCATTGTATGGCCAAATACATGTCGCTTCACGACATCCCGTAGAAGTGGAGTGTGCTGGCGCATCCCAGAAGGGATTGAGTAACGCCGTCCTTTATCCTTTTTTATTTAACAACCTCGAGGCGCAGAAGCATTATAAACATTAGACAGTTCGATTGTTTCGGACAAATGTCGGGATGCCTTACTTCATTAATAGCTTTATTAACAACAAATATCATTCATCAAATTATTCGCCATTACGTTTTAACACATATCGCATATTTCAACTCGAATACAATGAGCGATAAACTCCGGTGATTTGCGATTTAGATTAGTGGGCAAGAAATCGACTCCACTATGTTTGAACTCCTCCTGATTTGTGAACTTGGAGCCAATTCCCAAAAGACCGCGCCACTGTCACCCCTTCAGAGGAAAAGCATCCCATTTTCTGTCATTATCATATGTTCTGCTTGTAGTTCGGGTAACTCATAAAAACCTTATTTTTGGCGCCATTACCCAAAGGGCACGTGCATTAGGATGAGAACCAACAGGAGACGATGGGGGCGGAACTTGCTACCACTAGGCCGCATATAAGGGCGCCCCTGAGCCGTCAGAGTCAGTCATCGCTGGAGCGCGCGCAACGCATCGCAATCGACCAGGGAGCCGCCAAGCGCCAGCGCCATCGCCTCGACAGGACCTTGCGCTCGCTTCGCCGGCCTTTGGCTTATTCGACCCTTTGGAATTAACTTACGTATCTACCTAGTGCTGTCTCCTGATTGCCGGTTGTTGTTATGTAACAAATTGTTCACATTTGGCGAGTGTTTGGTTTCGGTGTCTAAACGCTGGTGTATTGGAGTAGGACCTCCGTGCACTACATTATAATGAAGTTGGCATTCGTGCTGGTACAACTGGTCTCAATACCTTTTCGCGAACAACGGTTTGAACAGCAATTCATACCACATAATAGACACAGGAACATTGATTTTCTCCGGAGCGTAACTTTCATAGCAGGAAACGAGATAGAGGACGAATGCACGCCTTCCACATCCTATTGGTCGTCCGGCGGGTTGGGTAGGGCGCACCCAGTGTATACTATAGTTGTGCTCGAATGACCTATTCGAATAAAATGTTCATTCGACCTATTCGAATAATATTTACATTAGAATTCGAATGTTTAAATTCGAGTGAAAATCACTCGAATATTCAAATTTTTAATATTGAATTCGAATGTTCAAAAAATCGTGTTTTTCTAATGTATTCGACCCTTTGGAATTAACTCAACTACCGAATTCAAAGCGTGAGGCATCTTGAAGCAGAAGTGTTGTAGGCTTGTTGGGAAGACTCACACTGAGAGGTTGTTGGTGAACTTGTTTTGAGAACCCAGGAAAAACAGACCGCCTTGTCCGATGCGCAATGTATTCAAAGTCTGTAATATTTGTGTTAGTTGTGGAAATTTATAGAAATTAAAAAAATTCAGTTGCGCTAATGCCCAATGATCAACACGGTTTTCGAACCAGCAGATTCACTAAAACGTTGATGTGATTAACACCAAATGACTGCACACAAGCTCTTGAGCATAAAACTGCTGTAGACGTAATATACTTTGATTCATAAAAGCTTTTGACAAAGTTCCTCCCAAAAAACTTGTTGCTAAACTTATTGGTCTAGGTGTTCATCCCAGGGTAACTAATTGGGTAAAAATTTCATAACTGACAGGTCGTTCTAGGTTAATGTGGTGACCCTGAATTAGACACAAAGCCAAAGTTTTTCGGGAATCCGGTTGTCACTTCTCCGTAATCACCAGGGTCATCGACGCTCTCCGGACACTCACGTCGCATGTCGTTCCGCCCTCGGAGGAGGCTATCAAACAGCAGGCCAGGAAAAGGCCTGGCGGTCTCTTCCCCTAGGTGAGCTCAGGCGCCCTCCCTCGCCTCTCTCTCCTTACCGTATTCCATCCTCCATACTATTTTAGTGATTTTATTGTAACTCTTCAATATATTCCATATGTAATATAACCTACTCACATTTAACTATGTTTCACAATCATTTTGTTCAGTAACCAGGTAAACTCATGTAAATAACAAGCATCGTGTACTTTATTTTCTACTATGGGATCGCGCCTCCGGGCACTTCGTCCTTACGCTAATAAAATGTGCTATTATTTTATTACATTACGATCAATAAACCACTCTCAAAACCTCTCCCGGTGTCCAGTGGGGTTCTTCAGAGAGGTGTTTTATCTCCACACCATTTCTCTGTGTATACTTCGGGAATTCCACCCTTGGTCATTCAGTTTGCTGTCACATGTAAAATGTTTGCTGGCGATATAAAGATTTGCAAGAATGTGCATTGGTGCGAATGACCACACCGCTCTTCAATCCGTAATAAATGCCATTGCGGATTGGTCAGCAAACTGGGAATTGCCGTTATCTGCGCAAAAGTCACAAATACTTCATCTTGGGCAACATGATCACGGGAACAACTACCATCTTGGAGACTTTCAGCTTAGCAGAACTGCTAGCTCGCGCGACTTCGGTTTTATGTTAGATACAGTCTTTCATTTAAGGGACACTGTGATCGCTTAACGCGTAGTGCACAGTTTATTTAAACCAGTGCGAACAAACTCAGTTGTGCATTTAGTGTCAGCATAGGTCCACGTAATACCACCGGCGATGAATCACGGCGACAGTGTTGCGCGGGTAGCTACGCAGTTCATAGCTACCCGCACAACACTGTTGCCACGTTCGACGCCGGTGGTATGCCATAGGCCTTAGAAATAATACGTTACGCCTATACTTGAATATGGTAGCACTGTTTTCACTGTTTTCAGTCCTAAATGTAAACGAGAAGCAGCTAGACTTGAGTCAGTTCAAAATAACTTCACAAGGAAGCTTTGGATAAGAATTCACGAATATAATCACAACACCATGCCTTCAGCATCACAGATAAATAAGATCTTCAACCTACGTACTCTCCCTTATCATAGAAGAAAATACGATTTAGTCATGATTCATAGGTTGGTAAATGGTATGCTCCTCATCTTTAGGTTGGTAAATGGCATGGCTCTTCAAAATTTCTATTCGGTCTCTCCTTTCAACACAAGGGGTGGCCAATGGAATATCCAAGTTCCCACAGCAAAAGACAACATAGGATCCTCATTTTCACTGATCGGGCAGGAGTTGAATTTCGGTAGCTTTTAAAGAAAAATAACCTACCAAGAAATCTAAGGCAATTCAAAAAAAACTAGCTGACAGGTATCTCCGAGAAACTTTATAGTTTGCTGTTGTTTTTGAGGATTTACTTTGTTGTATAAACTAGATTCACTTTATTGAGTCTACCGCTGTTGTGTGTTAAGTTGTATTTGGTCTGATTGTATTTCTTAGTTGTGTCGCGTGGCTGTCCACGTACAGGATAAATAAATAAGTTTCAACAGTACCAAAATAATAGCGCTTGCCCAGACGTCGACATTGAACAGATGCTGTATTAGTACGGTCATATAAGCGTCGAACTGTGAAACCAGCATTACACTAATCACAGCAATCATAACTGAGTTGAATACAATTGTTGCCATCACACACGCCTGAATCAGCGATTCAAAAGCAATTTGTTCTACAACGACTGAGATGCTCGTTTGTATTTTCACGCATTATTTTTTAGCATATTTCTAAAAATAGTCTTGAACGATCGATAATGATATACTTGGCACTTAAAAACATTCTCTATACAGTAATGCTGCATTGCTCTTTCTGAGCTCCCTCTGAAAGAAATTTTAAAATTTCGTCAGCAAAAAAAGCAACACTCAACGAAATGGTAAGATAATCCCAATAAAGCTACTCAGCTTATTGATCAGCTGACGCGTGCACTTAAACAGAATACCCTACAAGAACGACAAAGCGTGGAAATCGTCTATAATACTTACGAAAATTGTTGAAGGATGCGGACCTGACCCTTCACTAATCCACTCGACCGTAGAGCCAAATTCAACAACCGTTTACCGACCGGTAACGGTGCAAGGTACCGCCTAACCCCTGATACCGCGATTCATCAACAAGTGGTGTTGTGCAAATGTGGTTTCATAGAGATAAAGAGCGGCATGGTTAAATCCGCGGTGAGACGATACCGGCGGTATCGTTGATGAATCTGGCCCCTGGGCCGGATTCATCACGACTAACAGCAATTTAACAGAGAAAATTACAGACGAAAACTCTGACAGCGCGGCTTATTATGCGATATGGTGAGCGATAGGCCGCGTTATCTGAGTTTCTCGCTGTGAATTCTCTGTTAAGATTATGTAAGTCTTTGACGAAACCGACTCCTGGTGTGTTTACCATGCGGTCTCTTTACCTTAACCTCGGTTGGACGAATTCGGGCCACTGAAGAGGATTGAAGTTTCACGCTTAAAATTGCTCACTTCCAAGTTGTTCGCAAGCATTAATTCGATCATACGATCTAGTGAATTTCACGTTGTTGAATAAAAGTCGTTCCTCAAGGTGTTATTCAACATCAATCGTAAGGTCGTGATCGAAAATGCGAAGTTTTTATCCATTCACTTATAGTGGACAGCTCGGCTCTGCTCTATTTTTATCCGATAGCTCGGATGTGTTCTTTTTTTTACTCTTTATTGTTCAACTACACAATTTAAAGGCCTCCACACACTTTTGCGGCAACATGGTAGCCATATCTATATTTATCAGTATCCATACGTATAGGGCAGAGACGCAGAGCTAGCAGCTGATGTGCCACCAACGCGGCTGTAGCAATAATTACTCAGACATTCTGGCGGGTGGACCGCAGACCAAGTGCCGGTCACAATCTCGAAAACAAGCAGTCGACAAGAAGAAGTGGGCGGTATCGGTCCGAAACATCTGCCGTTTATCCCGAGATATCCGTCAGTCCACCGGCACATATGACTTGCGTTTGACAACCTTGACGTGTGCGGTCCACAACCACTGAACGTTTGCGGTTCCTAACCAGCAATATAGACATTACTGGCGCTTCACAACCTCTAATGTCCATATGACCGGAGGTTCATAACCGCAACATAGCTTGTTTAATCATGGCGTGCTGTTCATACAATCTTCTTCTCCTTCCTCAGCGGGTGTCCCGCTTCGTAGCGGGGTCCGCTATTCTGGTGCCATGACGCCACCTTTCCCGATCCAGCGCAAGATCAGGGAGGACTCCAGCTACTTTCAAGTCCATATGCAACGTATCGAACCAGCGCTGCTTCGGACGCCCTCTAGGCCGCTTTCCAATTACCTCGAAGTTAAGGCCTATCTTGACGCTGTCTTCATTTCCGCGCAGAACGTGGAAAGCAAGAAAGCGTGCTGTGCTGTTCATACAATAATGCTCTTAATAAGGCATTATTGCCGCTGCAGCCGCTTTGCCATGGAAACTGGCAAAGTTGAGTACGATTGCCTTCTAAGCGGCAGTTTTGCCGCCCACGATGCAATTTCGCCGCCTGCTGTGTGCCGCGTTGCCGCAAAAGTGTGCGAAGACCTTAAGTCTTGCCCTAAAATGCGCTGCAGCTGTTTGATTCCCAACCCTAACAACACCCTTTTCAATTTCAAAGCGAACAAGAACTTCCGACGTGCACACTGTTCAACTAACCTTTAGAAAAAATGCCCTTCCTTGCATGGACAATCCGAAAAGCAGCAACCAGCTAACGAAACAAACGAAAATGTCGTCTCTGGATGCATACGCGAAGCCTGGTGGAGGACGACTATCAACGCCAATTTGGTTTATTCTGAAAAACGATAGTGGTAGGGTATTTTGCAGTGGTATTCAAGCCAGAAAAGTGTGGTATGTTTCGCGCACTAAGAGAAGTCAACCAGCCGACTTTATTTGGCGATTTTTCAACTGAGCACGATGGACGGAAGCTCGGTAGCAACACGGTAGAAATATCTGTCCTTTTCTATTTAGTTTAGCAGCTTATAAATAGCATAATTGAAGGTATGCTGTAGGAAAGCCATTTACAATAATGTCTTATAGCTATAGAGTTCGCTGCGTTTAAGCAAAATTCGGGCTCATAAATGTCAACGAAGTAGTGAAGATGTCAAGCAGGAAACTCGTCACATCAGGCAATGCGTTTTTCTGGACAAAGCGACTTATATTCTTCTTCTGAATATCTTAATATATTCCTCTATCCTCTGATTCCCCACGTTGGATGACGTCTTCGGCACGCCTTACGTCTTACATATCTAGCCTTCCATCGATAACTTTAGGAAGCAAAGATTAAGCGATAAAGTCAATTCCCAAGAGTTAAAGGAACATTTCTCACGGGTATAATTTCGCAAATTCGCTAAATTCGCAAAACAGAGGTCGAAAATGGGCGGAATGGACAAAATAACAAGGAAAGCAACAATGCAAAGAGTGACTCATGGAGTGTCTCTGCCGTCATCATCGGCGGACAATACGTAGTAGTACGCAGAAGCTCGTGGCCGCGCGTCGCTGACGGCCCCCTTTTAACTGCAACCGCGCAGCGGTGCGTCAGATTCGGAGCGCGGCGCGGCCGGCCGCGCCGCACTCAGAATTGACGCACTGCTGCGCGGTGGAAGTATAAAAGGGACCTAAGGCCTTGTTTAGTGTGCACGCGACGCGTGACGTGATGCATGCGTAGTGGCCAAATTGATCGAGCGACGCGATTGATCAGTTCGGTCACTACACATGGCATCGCGTCGCGCGCACACTAAACAAGGCCTAAGGCTTATGGTATACTCTCGTCCACCGCAGTGACGCGCGATTGCACAGCGACATCGATGCCTCGCGACGCGCTGTCGAAACATGTACAAAAATAGAGCAGGACGGCCAGTGACGGCTGTAGCGCGGGACTATGTTTCTCCTCCGTAACTCGGAGGTATAAAACTCTATTGCGACGCGTCACGGGAGCGACGGCGCGACGGTGTCAACCGCGACACGTACTGCGTCGTCCGCCACTACAGCGAAGGTGCTTCATTGACAATTGCCCCGAGCCCGTCGCCGGAGCAACGCAGGAGTATACCATAGGCCTAATAAGTGTGTGGGGCCTCTAGGCGATTTTATATTTGCGACGGAATTTTGTGTTACAGTATTCGACGGATCGCGCCGCTGAAGGGACGGGTGCGGCGCAGCGCGATTAGCCGCAGCAGACCCAAAGTGGATTCAGGATTCATTAATAATTCTAGGTTATACCGGTATCTTTGGGGCGGGGTTCCTCATGGCTTGTATCGTTGGCGACGATGACGCCCCAGCTTTTCACCCCACCCCTGAAGAAGGGCTGGATGGGCGCCGTGTGTGGGCACTCTTCATCATCTCGACAGGACGTGCGATTGAGCAGGTGCCGGAAATATTTAGATTTTTATAGAGGTGTTTTGATTTCTAGGAATAATCCTATGAGTTCTTGCTCCTCCCGTTCTTTATCTCTCTCGTACCTCAGTAGTACAGCTTGTTCTCCTTCCTGCTCTTCAATTATTTCAGGATGTTTCTTTCTGTATGCTCTTTCTAATTATCCTGTTTTGGCCTAGAAGCCAACCTTATACTGATTTCGTCTAATACAGTTCCTGTTTTCATTGTTCTTCACAGCCCACTCCTCTTCAGGTAATTTTATAATCGCAAGAGAATCAATTTTCTGTTCTCGCCGAATCCTTTTGTTTTGGAAGAGCTTCCGAATGCGCAAGGATGAAGGGACATAAGGTGAGTGAAGAGTCTGGTACTTAAACATCAATGAGATTCAGTCTTGAACCTCAACTTTCATTAATCATAAATATGGATGCGTTGTTTGAATTAAACAGCCTCCACAATCTAGTTACAATAGGGAGCGATGAATTATGGTACAGCTAGATGATCGTTCGCATATCAATCGGCACTTAAGCCTTCCACCCCGTCACAGAGCTTTCGAAACCACGATGGTGAGTAGTCGCCGGTAAGCCAATGATTGATCATTTTCGGACCAATTCATGACTTCCACTCTTATAAAAATTTGAAGGCTGTTGGAGTTCGAAAACTTCCTTCTTGACAGAGGAGTCACGCGGATACCAGATTTTAGGTTCTCCTCAGCACAGAGCACTATGAGAGGCTAGATGTAAAATCCAATCAAAAATAAATGAAAGGGAGTGACTCATGGAGGCCGTTATCTTTGGTGCACAGCCCGTAGTACGAAAAGCTTGTGGCATTGTGTCGTTGATGTTCCCCTTTCTAACTGCAGTCGCGCAGCGGAGTGTCAAATCCGGGTGACAACTACTCACAAGAACTGCTGCGATGGCATTCCAACTGGTGTGGTAATGTACGGCTGAAACTGTTGAGGAATAGATTCCAAACTCGCTGGATATGCTGTCCGTACACAATCGCCTCCAATCGGTCTGAAAAGCATCAGAAATTGTAAATTGTATTGAGGCACACTCATTCTGGGATACTTACACTGTAATGTAACGTCTGCTCCAAGTATCGCTGTTTGCGGACTCATCACTTGGCAAACCTCGTTTTGCGAACGATGTTGTTAAGTCGTCTTCAATGAAATCTTCGTTGTAGTTCTCACAGGATACCAAAGCTTTGCAATCTGAAGGCGCTGATTCGCGTTGAATACACTATTGCGAGGTATTCACATTCGCCGACTTTAGGCTGTTTCCTTGTAAGCGCTAATGATTTAACGGAGTTTTCTTTATCTGTTCTTATCAAAGGAATCTCACTGAAGTTACGTCGGTTGAAACCAAAGAACGTAATGCATGAAATTTTGTTCCCGACAACGATGTGCTTGCAGAGTAGGGCCATCACTCTTTTTGAAAAACGAACGCTGTTTGAAAGAAAGGGAGGCTTACCTGGACCGTCTTCGCTGTTTACACAACGATGCCACGGCATTTCGTTAGTATTGATTTGTATAGCATTTCCCAGTACTGCTAGAAGAGTGGACAGCATCGAGAAGTCCATCAGTGTCACCACTAGGCCCAAGAGGAACATCGAAATCCCTAACCCTTAATCAAGCTCAAATTTCAAATAGCTTATTGAAGCTCGAAGTTGTTTCTCTTTAAGAATTTTAGCAAGTTATTTCATTTTTCGTTCAAGTGACACCCTCTCTTGGTCTAGGGCGATTCGTATTTATGTGTACATGTCTTTGCTTTAACGTTTTATCATTTTAAAAAATAAAGCAGCTTGAATTTGGCTGTGCTTTAAAGTAAATTTTAAGGGGACCACATCGAGGGCGACGCGACGTAATGATAAGCTCCTATATCGAACAAGCGACGTGGCGTCGCGCCCTCGCATGGTGTTCATACGCGTCGAGCGGCAAACACCACATCTCAACAATTATTAGCATCGCCACGAGATGATGATATCGCTGCTCATTGTTGAAGCGGCTTTCGCACTCCTGTTGTTGCTGTTGCGCACCCGATGCCGTAATGATGAAGCATGGCGCAGAGACGCAGAGGAGCAACAACAGCAACGATGGGGCTTTCACACTACTGTTGCTGCAACGCCGCATCAGCAACACCGGCATCGGCTGCGCAACGGTTGCGTGGCCTCATGATGGCGATCATTCCTTGTTGCTCGTCAACGGGGGCAAATCACAAGCCTTATCTCATTATCTTATCTCACCGCGCTGCGGCTGCAACAAGCACCGAACTCCGCCCCTTTTTCATTGCTCGTTGCTGCAACAGCAGCAACGGCAGTGTGGAAGCCGCTTGAGCGATTTGTTCGTCGCTACCCGCATTCGTTTCGAACGCGCGGTGTTCATAGCACCATTCCATTGCAGAGGATCGCGTCGCATCGACAGTGGGCTGAGCGTCGCTAGATGGCAGAGGAGCAACAAGAGCAACGAGGGGGCTTTCACACTACTGTTGCTGCAGCGCCGCATCAGCAACACCGGCATCGGCTGCGCAACGGTTGCGTGGCCTCATGATGGCGGTCATTCCTTGTTGCTCGTCAACGGGGGCAAATCACAGGCCTTATCTCATTATCTTATCTCACCGCTCTGCGGCTGCAACAAGCACCGAACTCCGCCCCTTTTTCATTGCTCGTTGCTGCAACAGCAGCAACGGCAGTGTGGAAGCCGCTTGAGCGATTTGTTCGTCGCTCGCTGATTCGCTACTACGCATTCGTTTCGAACGCGCGGTGTTCATAGCACTATTCCATTGCAGAGGATCGCGTCGCATCGACAGTGGGCTGAACGTCGCTAGATGACCACTAAGAACAAGGACTAGGACACTCGCGCAGGTTCTGCCCTTTGCGCAATCATATTCACACTCAGAGCATGTCACCCGAAAACCACAATTCTTCAAAGACGATTTTTTCGAATTCTTCTGGTGCAACTCGATACTAGAGGCCGTCCCTCTCTCTCTTTTCATATCTTTTGGTCTGTAACAAGTTGGTTCATGACTCTCGTGCAGTGCCACGACTCTTTCAAGGACAAGCTTATGTGCGCAGGAGCTCGGTGAAGTACTCTATTTGCCGTTCAAAGGTCAGTCGTCGATTCTCGTCGTCATCTTGAGCGGATGCTCGTCGCTAGGCGGGGCGACAACACGCAAGAGCGATAAGAAAGCTCTTAAGGTAACCATACGGCGCTACCTAACCAATGCTCATATGAGCATACGCTACCATGTAGGAGCTAGGCAAGTTACGTAGGTTGCGCTCAGGAATTTTCGTTGGTTAGTGTGGCTGGGTTCAGCCCTAAATCGTAGGAAGTTCCTCTGCTCCTCTGGTATTGTAATGTGTGTGTAGTATCGTATATGAAGTTTTGTCACAGCGCAGTTATGACGATTGAATCAAGGGATTTATTTAATAATACGGCGCACAGTGGCAGATTAAATTCGGTGCAACGGTATCCAGACGAGTGACATGAAGACAACGACTGCGCCGGCACGGGTTACTAAAATCCATCCGCAGTATCACCACTATGAGCTACGAGCTCAGTTGGAGAAAGTGGTCTAAGTTTCCCAACGCAAGATAACCCCCAGTTACCGTGCAACAATACGTGGCCTCTCAGGAGTATCTCACCTGGCTCCGCCGACTCTTGCGGACACGACAAGTTGAAAATAACCACCCCTCACCATACAAACAGCAGATTAATGCAAATAACCAATATTTGCAGTGTGTATATATTTTACATTCGCATTTTTACGTATTTTTACAATACCGAACATGACCCATCACGCAGATGAGGTGTCAGCAGTTAACGGCAGCTTTATGCATTAGATTGGTGCATAAGTTCTCGGACATTTGGGGCATGAAATATTTATTATCACAACATACGAACAACAATATCAAATCATTTGAAGTAACCACCCTTTACTTCAGCTGTCTTTCGCCAACGTGCTGGTAAGTCATGGATGCCTTTTCTCCAAAAACGTGGCCGGTTGTGATTCGAAAAATGTGAGCAGCGCCTCCTTGACATCCTCTCGGTTCCTAAATTGCTGGCCGTCCAAATAGCGTTGAAGGCTTGAAAACAAGTGACAGAGTTATAGATTGTACATATGACCTTGCTGCTATTTCGTTTTCAATCATTTGCATGATGCTATCTACGTTGCGTCGTCTTTTTCTCGCATCTTTATGAGCACCGGCTCGACGATGTGTGGTGGAATTTGCTCAGAATCGCCTCAGTCCACATAGTATCTTTCGACGGCCGAATATCATGCCCTGCGGAAACCATTTGATTGAGCAAGACGCACACTTTATCATAGATGAGCTCATTGTTTTCGGCTGTTTTGTCTGCTTGGGGAAGACTTTGAAGCTGCTGAACAATGCGAGAACGATTCGCCGGTTTATTTCCGTACTTCTTTTTAAGCGTCTCGATCATCCAGTCGTAATTCTGAGGAAGCAATTGTATTCCTTTTATTGCTTGGTCTGACTTCCCGCGGAGAGATTCTTTTAGCAGGAGCATTTTTTTCAATGACGGTTAGCGACCGATTGTTGTGAACTAAAGTTTCATATGCGGCCCAAAATTCAGGGAATTCTTGTTCGTTTCCATAGAACCTGGGAAGGCTTATCTTGGGAGGTGGTATCGTTCCCGACAGCGACTGTTCAGCTTCGTTGTGAGAGGCTTCAGCAGTGGGATTCCCTGTCATGTATAGTGTCTTCTGATCTTACGTGCGAGCCTCTTTTCATTACTACCGAATACAGTCAGTCTTGTGCGAAGCATCATGAGTAGCTCTACGGCTTGGCTCATTACTTCGGTGAATTTGCCCTCATCTTCAAGTTTTTCAATTTCTTGTAGGATATTTTTCTTTTCGTCCTTATTTTTAGTGTTGTCGTACTCGTTTTTCACTTTGTGAGCTCTTGCAGATCACTTTTGGCTGATTCGATTTGCGCAACGCTGCCTTTGATGAGTTCGATTGATTGAAGCGTTTCCTCGTATTCCGCTTCATCATCATCATCATCATCATCATCATCATCATCATCATCATCATCATCAGCGAATTTTGGCTGTGATGCGTATTCTTGGAAATTAGACAGCAACGACTTGAGCGTAAGGACGCTATGCAGTATTGGTTTTCCGTATATGATGGATTCCATCTTTTTTCTCGATGGGGACCTCAGCGGGCTACTTGGAATCAGATTTTCTGATTCACTGGTTCACGAACCAGATTTTGAAGATGACAGCTTCGGCCGATGCATCAAAACTGTCAACGATGGTTCAGTGATCTCTTTATCCCAATCGACCGCAATACATACCGTAGCCAAAAGGCCCCGAGCTCTTCTCGAGGGGCCTTAAATACAGTAGAAACATTACAGCAAAGGCGTTCCCAAGAATCTTTCCATCAAAGAATGCAACACATACAGAGATAAGCCGAACGAAGGTCGCGATTGATCGCGACAGGTTTGGTATGGGTCCGCTTCCACTCTACTTCGGAGGCCATCCAAATCCAGTGTCATCGGGCGCCCTTCTCGTTCATTATCTTCAACGGAGAACTACCAACTGCAAACTTCGAGAACCACTGGTACACAGTACTCCGAGCAGGAGAACCCTCATTGTAAACATCCTTCAGGCGACGATACGATTCGTTGGCGTTGAGGCCAGATTGATGCAGGAATAACGTGACGTGCCGAATATGCGTCTCAGTTGGGATGAATTGCCTAGCCATAATAGCTGACGTTAACAACGCAGAAGTAAATGTTAGGAACAGTTTTGTAGCCCTTTCCCTTCTCTATCGATTGATCATTTATGCGTTGATAAATGTGAGAAATTTGGCGGGAAAATGCGCTTTCAATTCAGGAGGGATCGAATGTCCGAGAACTTATGCACCAACCTAATACCAACCCTGTTATTTTATGGGTGCACCAAACATCAAACATCATATGGCGTTCGTGTGGACATTCCGCTGATCTCTGATCTGTTGTTCATGGGCTTTGAATTTCTCCACTTCCTGTTGAATGGCCCCTTTGGCTCAATTTGCTCATTCTTCAGAAATAACTCACCTGAAGCGATAGGCGCAATGCGTCTAAAAACGAGAATTGCATTCATCGTAGTAAACTGGCCTAAGGCCATTTCCAAGTAGACAAGCGGAAGACCGACCACTAGCATACAGACGATAAATATGGGAAGAAAATAAACTGTAATTATGGGTTATGACTGGTGACCAGCAGTGCCGAACTACATAGACCGTGATCATATTGCCCCATGAAGAGCTATGGTGTGATAACTTACTCCCATACAAATCCAAAAAATAACAAAATCGAGCGAAGGTTGTGTAAGTGGTCACGTAGCAGACAACGACATTGAAGGCCGTGAACTTGTCTGTCCACATCTGGTTCTGAGCACCCATTCTGGTAAGCTTTCCAAGTATCATCTGCAAACAAAAGCACCTGAGATGACCTTTGATGTGGTGACCGGAGTAGATAGAGCACTCATACACAGAACTTCAAAATAATTCGATGAATATCGCGAACGCGATGAAGCACCGTGCAAGAAAGGGGCTTGTAGAAGGCATGGTGATCTCGATATAGCATAGTGTGTTGTTGTAATAGCGTTAGTTTGTTCTAAAGTAGTTCTCTTCCCATCGATTTGCTGCTTGTTCACTTCTCCTTTGCTGTCTTATCGTTCCTAAGTCTTTCCCTTCTGCCTCACCGTCTGTCGTGAGAGCAAGATAGCATCCCTACGCCGCGACTGTCCATTCTGACCACTATCCCATAGTGGCGCGGCGTTTTCCCTCTTCGCTATGCTGCCTTCGTGCAAGCGTTTCTGTGGCTAATAAACCGATGCTTCGTTCGTTTCCAAACGGAAGGTAAACGTTCATAAGCGGACGTATTCAAATACAATGGCTATGAAGTTGATTCACAACCAAACTCTCACAATTTTATAGCCGCTATCACGCACGCACTTCGTAGCTACCCGCGCAACCCTATCGCCGCAACCAGTTGCTGGAGCGACTCGGAGGTATGCCAGATGCCATAACCTTCCGCCAGAGCTCATCAACAGCCTGACGCGGTTCTTCACATGCTGCCTATCGGAGTGCAAGGCAGCTGCAGTATGTCTAAGGCATCTGGCATATCTCCGAGTCGCTCCACGGACTGATCGCGGCGATAGTGTTGCGCGGGTAGTTACGAACTGCGTAGATACCCTCGCAACCCTATCGCCGCAACCAGTCGCTGGAGCGACTCGGAGGTATACCAGATGCCTAACAGTACGTCTCCTTTGTGCTAGGCGAATGAGCGTGTCCCCCGACTAATACCATCCAAATCAATAAACCCTCTGATGCTCTCTCGTCAGCACACCGCCCACTGTCAAGCCATGACCTTAGGAACCGTTTATACTTCGACGCCGAGCGACGCGACGCCACGTATGGTGGCCATATTGATTGAGCGACGCGATCGATCAATTTGGCCACCTTACATGCCGTCGCGTCGCTCGTCGTCGGAAGTATAAACGGGCCCTTACGCGTTTATTGACAGGGACGATTGACTGCTTTTTTCTCTTGGCTACTACTGTGAACTCTGAATTGCACTGTCCTCGATTTATCATGCGCCCACTATCAATAATTTTAGTCACAATCCCATGATATAATCTCCGATTTCATGATGAGATGCGGTTGAATAACATTTTTTAAGAGAATATTTCGTGTACGCCTGTGCTTAGAATATGTGCAAGCTTAAAAAGAGGCACCTAATTTTCTCCATCAAATCC
Source organism: Heligmosomoides polygyrus polygyrus (assembly GCA_947396885.1). NCBI lineage: Eukaryota > Metazoa > Nematoda > Chromadorea > Rhabditida > Heligmosomidae > Heligmosomoides > Heligmosomoides polygyrus. The sequence goes on along the minus strand of CANDYH010000728.1, from coordinate 1,027 downwards.
GAGGAATTTCTTTGTCGCAGTGGGCGGACGGGGGAGGGACAGCACATCAGTACTCAGAAAAGTACATGTCGAGCATTTTCCACGTGTAGGACGAGTTTTTACCCGTTTAGTTCGCGAAGACGTACCGTTTGACCTAGGCCCCTCTCGTTGTAACTTGCTGTAAACGTACGTACGCGTCAGTTTGTGTTCTTTGTGGAAAATTCCACTTCAGCATATCCGACTGCTACGCTCAAGACGTCTAACCAGGATACTATCTCAACGGTAGGTCGGAAAGGCCCAAGGGTTGAATATGGGCAGAATCGCCTCTATCTGGGAAACAACAAAATACAAACATCTCGACCCCAATACAACTCTGCGCAGAGTTAGGGACAACAGAAGTTGGATCGTTGGCGGCATTAGTCCTATGCCTGCACGAGGAAGGGTTCAAGTTGGCTGGAAACAGCGATTGTGGGAATTACACCGCCCTCTACCTACTGCGCCACCATCGCTCGCTCGTCATCGCTGTTTCCAGCCAACTTGAGTCCGCCCTTCGCCTGCAGTCATAGGGCTAACGCCGCCAACGGCCCAACTTCTGTCGTCCTTAACTCTGCGCAGAATTGTATTGGGGTCGAGATATTTGAATTTTATTGTCTCAAAGAGGAGGCGATTCTGCCCATATACAACACTTCGGCCGTTCCGACCTACCGTTGAGATAGTTTCCTGGTAAGCTCACGGGCTGCCCCCCCCCCCCAGTCTGCTCATTGCGCCCTCTTTATTGCTACTGTAATTTGAGTGGAGTTAGCCAGTGTACTGATTCATTCGAATAGCACCGTCTCGTTTCTCTTTGTCCGCATTACAGAAGCTTTTTTGGAAGGCGAACCCTTCGAGAATCATATCATACCGCCTAGTTAGGCGCTTGTTGTTACAATCTGCAATGATTATGTGCTTGCTTGTTTTTGTGAATACATTTTTTTAGGTTTTTCCCTTCCGACTAGGAACTCGAAAATTGAGTCTATCTACCAAGTTGGTGCAGTTTAGTAAGTAAACT
>CANDYH010000727.1:0-10740 GCA_947396885.1 Heligmosomoides polygyrus polygyrus | reverse complement strand
GGTATTCAGCTCATCCCACAAAACTATAAACGGATGACTGAAGAGCTCAAGAAGAAATGCGGGAATAATCCCGTAAACCGAGCAAAAATCGTTCAAAAACTGTCAGATATGCGTCCCGCATCTAACCATGGAGAGAGTTGTGGGTCAGTCTATGACACAATCCGGATGTTGATCAACCAAATGGTTTCAGCAGGGCAAGATATTAGAGCTGTTCAGGATGTACTATGGACTGAGAAAATTCTGGAAAGGTTTCCATATAACATTGGCAAAAATGTCTTAATTTCTATCCAAAACCAGGATGACGTCACAGTTGATGACGTCATGAAGGAAATTGAGAAAGAGATAACAGCGAAGAAATTCATTGATGCAAGGCTCAAAACTAGGAACAAGCCGGAAGAGCCCAAAAGGAATGACGATCATCCTATAGGCGATTTTGCAAAGCCTACAAAATGTATCCTTTGTGACCAGAATAATAATTCTTCGAGCAATTCCAGATGGTCAAAGCAATCGAAACATTGCGCAGGAAAGGAAACTGTACTGGAAGAGTTTTGCAAATAACCATCCCAGTTTTAAATGTTCCTGGGCCAATTGTTCTCAGTGTGGCCAAGCACATAATAGAAGTTTGTGTATTGTGACTGACACCTGATACTTCACATCAAAGAGGTCTTATGGTTAGCCATAATTGTCGACCGTTTGGTGGCAATAAGTCATTCCTGCAGCGGTCAACGGGCAATAGACCAACTGCTACGGGCAACAAACCGAATCCTTGGCGCAACCAACATAGTGACCGCCATAATTCAAATCAGGCGAATATGCACACGTCAAAAGTCGACAACCTCAACGCAGAGTTCTACAACCACGATGCGCTCCGAAACAAATAGCAAATCGTGCTAATGACTGCGCTAGGGAACATCTGGAGCTACAGATCAGAACAGCTTGAGCAAGTATTGTTCTTTTTCGACACAGGTGCTCAGAAAACGATCATTAGAGAGGATATCTCTCAGCATTTCGGTTTGCCGTGCAGCAGAACGGAAATTTGCGCAACGTCTGGAATTAGAGGACACATTGAGCAATTGCAAAGCAACATTGTGAATCTAAAAATCAGTGATGCATGTGGGAAAGAATTTAATATTGAAGTTTACACAAAGCCCACTATTACTAACAGTTTTCCGTCGGTAAAGCTTATTGAAGATGACAAGGAATATCTCCGCGTCAAGGGAATTAATGTCTGCAATCCAAGACTTTGCGGAGAATATTAGATGCCACATATACTTGTGGGTTTGGATTACTACTTACTTACTTTACTTTGATACTTTGATGGTCCTATGTCGGCTGGAGGTCTTCTCAGCGGGGACCACAACTCTTCCAGACCGCTCGATCTCTGGCTGCTTGCATCCAGTGAGGCAGACTCCGCTCTCTGAAAGATCTTGAGAATGAGTCTGCCCATCGCGTTGGCGGTCGTCCCAGTGGTCTCTTATGGTCTCCCGGGAGCCATTCTGTGACACGGAGACTCCATCTATCGTCTTTTCGTCGAAGCAGGTGTCCGGCCCAGCGATATTTGGACTTCTTCATGTACTGCAGCGGGTCTGCTAATTGCGACTTCTCCCGTAGCTCCGAGCTTCGTAGGCCTTCTTGCCATTGCTGATGAAGGCTTGTCTTTAGAAGACATCTCTCCAGTACACAATGCGTAGTTTGCATCGCTCTGGCGACTGTCTTGTTGTCGGGCCAGGTTTCCGTCGCGTAACACATCGCAGGCAGTACGGAGGCGTTGAATATCGAGGCCCTGAGGCCGGGATCCTTGACCTGATCGGTGACTTCGCGAATCGAACTGAAGGCTGCCCATGCTGCGCGTCTCCTGCGGGCGATTTCAGGAGCGAGGTCGTTATCCATGTTCAGCTCTCTTCCCAGATAGACGTAGGAGTCGACCTGTTGCAGAGCGACTCCATTTAACCTTACGAGTCCCGTGTCACACCACTGGTTGACCATAAATTGCGTTTTGGACATATTCATGTCCAGTCCAATCTTCATACCTGCCACATTGAGCTCGTTCAGCATATCCTCGACTTCTGCCGTGCTGGTAGAGATGAGAACAATATTGTCGGCGAAGGTTGCTGATCCGTTTACCGTCGACAAGGTAGCCTTTATCGTCCCAGTTCAAGTCTTTCATGGCATCCTGGAGTGCCGCTGTGAATAGCTTGGGAGAAATCGTGTCTCCCTGCCGCACTCCTTTCCCGATAGGAATTTTAAGCTTTCGATCGAACAGCTGGATGGTAGTCGATGTGTTCGAGAAGCATTCGTCGAGAAGTCGGATGTAGGGCGATGGTATAACAGCGTGCACAAGGGCGTTCAGAATGGCGTTGATTTCCACAGAGTCGAACGCTTTCCGATAATCCACGAAGACAAGGACAAGTGGGAGGTGGTATTCGCGGCTCCTTTCGATGAGCTGTGAGACAGTCTGAATATGGTCCATGCAGGAGAAATCCTTGCGAAACCCTGCTTGCTCCACTGGCTGATATTCATCCAAGCAACGCTCCATGCGGTTAAGCAGTATCTTGGTGAAGATCTTGTACACAACCGAGAGAAGGCTGATGGGTCGATAGTTGTTGATATCCTCCTGCTGACCTTTTTTGAAGATTAAAACTGTTTTCGACTCCTTCCATGAGTCCGGAATCCTACCAAGTCGAAGGTAGTGGTTGAAGTGCTTGGCAAGAAGTGAGCAGACGGCACTGCCACCCGCACGAAGGAGATCAGCAGAAATGCCGTCCGGTCCGGGAGCAGTGCCCGGCTTCATCCTTCTGATAGCATGAGCAACTTCTGATTCCAGAATGGGAGGTACTTCCTCAGCTGGTGGCATCAAGCATTTCGGGACAGTGATGGAAGAACGGAACAGATCTGTGTAGAATTCCTGAACGATGGCCTCCATCGCTCTTCGAGACGTTTGCGTTGTTCCATCCTTATCCACAAGGGCTGACATTATTGCCTTCTGATCGCAGAGATCTCGTTTGCAGCGCTTTATGCTTGAACCTAGGCTTGAATGGTCTCCTTCACTGCAATTCGACAGGCCTTTGAGATGGTGACTTTTTCCAGATGGGAAGCATTAGGATCCAGTTTAACAGCTCTTCTTTGCTCCAAGAGTTTAATCGCATGTGCGTTGAGTCTTGAAGCAGACGGTGATGTAGCTTCGCAAGAGCCGCTAGCACATTTCAACAGTCCTTTGAAGAGAAGGTCGTAGTCTTCCGATGGATCTTCAAGAAGATTCCAATCATACGACTTTATTGCATATCCCAACTCCTCAGACTTGAATGTGGGGATCCTCACCGGTGCCGGTTTATGGGTGTCACGCTTGAACATCTTCTTTTTGAGAGTCAACTTCGCACGGACAAGACGGTGATCCGAGCCGGTGTCAAATGAAGGCAGCACGGAGACGTCGAACAGACTCCAGCGTCTGTTTGTAAGCACATGGTCTATCTCCGAACGTGTTTCTCCATTTGGGCTTTCCCAGGTCCATAGTCGATTTGAAGGCTTCTTAAACATAGAATTTCCATGGTAGAGACGGCACGCGGATAGAAAGTCTATCAGGCGCTCTCCGTTTTCGTTCCTTGAGGAAGTTCCATGTGGTCCTAGCCTCCATTCGTCGTGATCATTCGTACCGACGATGGCGTTAAATTCGCCAACGACAACTTTGTAGTAGCTCTTCTCGTCGTTGACAGTCCTTTCGAACAGCTTGTAGAATTCCTCCTTTTCTTCATCTGTGGCCCCAGATGTTGGAGCATATCCATCTATGATGGAGATGGTTCCTTGATCTTTGGTTTCCAGATAAAGAACAGCTACTCGCGGACTGATGATCTTATAAGAGTCTACTAGGTGATGTACTGTCGAATTGACGAGAAATCCAACTCCGCCAATATTCTTTCTGTCCACCTTTGCTCCGATAATGAGAAGCTCGTTGTGGTCGGTCCTTCTTATGGTTTCCGTTCTGCCTTTCGTTTCCTGCAGGGCGATAACGTCGTATTTGATGTTGCGGCTTCTGTAAAGCAGTGTCCGAAGATCCTGCTCAGATGCGATCGAACGGCAGTTATAAGTGCAGACGAATAGGCAGTTTCCGTGTCGTGGTGGGAGGGAGTTTCCGGTAGTCCGATTCCAATGACGTCCGGATAGTTCAACTCCGAGATTAGATGGCCCCTCGCCGGAGGTGGATGCAACCGACGTCGTAGAAATCCACCTCCGGCGCGCGGAGGACTGGGGCGCGGGTTTAGTTGTTTGAGCCGTAGCGGTGGTCTGGTTACTCACATGTTCCTGGCCAGGGATACAGGAGAGCCGCCCATACACGACAAAGCGTCGCGTACTGCGTGACCGTTTGTGCCGTTAGCCATCACAAAGTGATGTTCACCTCTTCACCGCGGTGAGGTGGCACATGAAGGGGGGATTACTACTATGATGTAGTATTAGACAAATCAATTACCACAACAACTCCGTCCGGGCTACGTATTGCCAAAACAATCTTTGGGCCGGGTCGAGACTCCTCAAGTATAATAGTTCGTTCAAACCAGAACAGTCCGTAGAATATGGATTAACTGCAGTTTCGACAGCAGCAAATCCACTACAATCACCAGATTGGAGTACATTGTGAACACACCAATTGTCAAAGTTCAGACAAGCGACATAGGTAAAATACCTTTGCCATCGATTGAATTTCTAGGCGGAAATATCAGCTTATCAGTCCCAGATACTAATGCAGTACTGGACACCTCTGATCCTTTGCTTAAGCCGCAGTGTATTCTCACAGCAGCTCAAGCAAAAGAAACGCTTGAATTCTCAGAAAGAATGTCATGAAAATGCTGGGAAAAGTGGAGTTTTGACTACCAACCAGATCTTAGAGACAATCAAACAAATACGAGTAAACAAAAGTGTGCCATAACACGCTCTCCTCCACAAGATGGAGAACTTATTCTTGTCGAACAAAAGCTTACTCCCCGAAGAAGTTGGGGAAGTGGAAAAGTCCAAGAAATTGTGAGAAGCAATGATCGACAAGCACGCACTGTAAACGTACTAATGCCGAATCACCGTATTCTGCAGAAACCGAGTAATAATCATTTTCCTATGGAAATTAGAAGCGTTTCGGATAATGTCGAGCGCAGTCCCAATGAAGGAGGAAGCATGGAATCACCTATACCTAACAACGGGTACTACCTGATCGTAATTCAAAAACCTTAGCAGACCAAGTTAAACGGGTCTTCGAAAATAGCTCAGAAGACAATTCAGTACAATGCGTGCATGTCGAAGAAAGCGATAACTGCAAAAAGAAAGAGAGAACGGAAGCAGTCACCTGATACCCAAGCAGGAGCAGCTATATATATATATATATATATATATATATATATATATATATATATATATATATCCACGGATCTCCCTCGATAGAGCCTTCGGGCTCTCTTGTTAAGAGGGATCTCGGGCCGCTTGTCGCGGGGCCACGTGGCGCTTCCCCGGGTGGTGGATAGGGGAATTAAACGCGAACCAAATGCGACCGTGTACTGCCCAGAGACGCAGGTGGGATGCAGGGGATGGACTCCTTGCTCCTGCTGTGTCGGGTCGATGCGTTCCTTGTGCGTGGGAGCGGCATGTTCGTGCACAGTGTGCGTGGATGTGTCCGTGACTGTGCGGATTGTAACTGTGTCGGCTCTGGAAAAAAGCTTGCACTCGGTAGACTGGGAGTACATGTAAGGCGATTCGAGGCCGCCTTAAGTCTCGCCCCGTCCCTTCGGGCAGTCTGGCTGGCTGCCCGGAGTACCCCGCCCGCACGACAGAGCCTGACTAGCTACCCGTGTTGTATTCCACTCAAACACAGCAGCACTAAAGGGCCTCATTCCCCTGACCCCGAAAGAGCCCCCATTTCTGCAGCGATGGGAAGGACGAGTACGGAGAGGCTGCTAAAATCTCAGGGCCTAACCAGGCTGCGCAAACTGAGAAGGACTAGGATGACGATCTGTACTTACAACGCCCGCACGCTTGCGTCGGAAGCATCCGTCGAGGACCTGATGATGCAAGCCAGGAAGATCAAGTACGACGTCATCGGACTGACCGAGACGAGAAGACACCACCCCCTACACGCCGCCTACGACTCCGGAGAAGAACTGTTCCTCGGAACATGCGACAGCAGGGGAGTAAGCGGCGTTGGTATCCTCGTCAACACGCGCTTGGCCATGAACATCGATTCGTACGAGTTTCTGACAAGCCGAATCGGACGTCTGCGACTGAAGCGATGTGGCTCCGTGCCAGCCTTGACTGTGTTCGTCGCGTATGCCCCAACATCCGACTACGACGACGAAGACGACGAGGCCTTCTACGTGGAGCTGGAGAAGTTCTATAAGGAAGATCACACCTTCTACAAGGTGATCGTCGGCGACTTCAACGCCAAGATCGGGCCACGAAGGTCGCCGGAAGAACTTCACATCGGAACCCACGGTTTGGAGTGGAACGAGCAAGGTGAAAGGCTGTCTGAGTTTATCATGTCGACCAAGACCATCCATGGAAACTCGCAGTTCCAGAAGCCTCCCTCCCTACGATGGACCTGGGAATCCCCCGGTGGCCAGTTCCACAACGAGATCGACCACATCATCTTCAATCGCAAGTATTGCCTGACCGATGTCTCCGTTGTCCCCAAGTTCTACACGGGATCGGACCACCGCCTCCTTCGCGCGAGGTTCCGGCTTTCGCGTCAAGGAGAGAAGGCCGCGAAGTTCAAGAAGAGGAATCCCAGAACGACCATCAACTGGGATCTCTACACCTCTCTTGTCGGCCTTTGGGAAGATGCCGTCATGGACAACGTCGACGAGGAATACGATCGCTTCGTGCACCATCTCCACGATAGTGCTAAGGGAGCCGAGAGCTTAAAGACCACCAAGAGACGCTTGTCTCCGGAAACTCTTGAGCTGATACGCCAGCGTGGAGCAGCACGAGCGTCAGGCAACTACCAACTGACGTCCGAGCTTGCGAAGCAATGCAGAGAGGCGATAAAGGAGGATCTTAAGGAGAGAAGGGCGGAAGTGTTGGCTGAAGCTGCAGAGGCAGGGTTGAGCATCCGCAATGCCCGCCGGAACTTCGCCAACTTCAAGACCAAGATGACCGCTCTCCGACGTCCTGACGGAACCATCACCTCTTCCAGAAGGACCATGGAGAAAGTCATCCACGACTTCTACTCCGATCTCTTCGATAGCCACGTCCACCTGCCCCCATGCCATCTTCCGCAGGATGGATACGTCGTCCCCTCTGTTCTCTCTTCCGAAATCCGACACGCCATCTAGTCGGTGAAGAAACGTACAGCACCCGGTTCTTACAGGATCAGAGCTGAACACCCGAAGAACCTCCCGCCAGCGCTCATCAACACCTTGGCGCGGCTCTTCACACGCTACCTGTCCGAATGCAAGGTTCCATCTCAGTGGAAGACCAGCAAGACCGTTTTGCTGTACCAGAAGGGAGATGTGCACGACATTGGCAACTATCGCCCGATCTGCCTGTTGTCCGTAGTCTACAAGCTGTTCACTCGAGTCATCCTGAATAGGATTAGTAGAACTCTGGACGAAGGACAGCCATGCGAACAAGCAGGATTTCGGAGAGGATTCAGCACGATCGACCACATACACACCATTACGAAGCTCATCGAAGTGTCGCGAGAGTACAAGCTGCCGCTGTGCCTTACGTTCATCGACCTGAAGAAGGCATTCGACTCTGTCGAGACTGAAGCGGTCATGGAAGCCCTGCTCACCCAGGGCGTTCCTACTCAGTACATTAGGGTCCTTCGAGAGCTTTACAGTGGATTCACCTTCATCTCACCATTCTACAACGACGTCGTCATTGACGTGAAGAGAGGGGTTCGACAAGGGGATACCATATCCCCGAAGCTCTTCAGCGCCACCCTCGAAAACGTCATGCGCGAACTAGAATGGGAAGACATGGGAGTGAAGGTCGACGGCCGGCAACTGCACCATCTTCGCTTCGCTGACGACATCGTGCTCATAACACCGAGCATCAGTCAGGCGGAACGAATGCTGGCCGACTTTGATCGTGTATGTGGAAGCGTTGGACTGCAGCTGAATCTTACGAAGACGATGCTCATGAAGAACGGATGGGTTTCTGATGCCCCATTCTCGCTCAACGGAACGAACATCTCCGAATGCTCCAGCTATGTGTATCTGGGTCGCGAAGTCAACATGGCCAACGACCTAGCACCAGAGCTGAGCAGGAGGAAACGAGCGGCTTGGGGAGGTTTCAAGAGCGTCGAAGAAGTCGCGAAGAAGACGAAGAACGTCCGACTCCGTACCCACCTATTCGACTCCACTGTTCTTCCTGCCCTAACATACGCCTCAGAGACCTGGGCTATACGAAAGCAGGATGAACACGCGATCAGCGTCGCGCAGCGTGGAATCGAGAGGACGATGCTCGGAGTGACACGACTCACGCAAGTGAGAGAAGGCCTCCGGAGTTCCGAGCTTCGCCGACGTTCGAAGATCAGAGACGCTGTCGCATGGGCCAAGTCGTCGAAAATTAGGTGGGCCGGCCACGTAATGCGATTCGCAGACACCCGCTGAACGAGAGTCGTCACAGATTGGATTCCGCGGGATGTCAAAAGAACACCAGGACGCCCACCAACGCGTTGGTCGGACTTCTTCGTGAAAGCCCTGAACGACCGATATGACGCTCTTCGTATCCCTCGAGCGATGAGGATTCATTTGGACCACTCTGGCACGCAACAGGGACGAATGAAGACGCTGCTGGCGCCCGCTCGAGCAAGTCGATGATCAACGGGACGACAGGTGATACAGGTGATATATATATATATATATATATATATATATATATATATATATATACTATGCTGTTTATCCTTTATTGCGCAATCCACCCTATATGGGCGTACGCAAGCACCAATGCACCTATAGAGTTGATAAATGATATTATAAAATTCGATCCTTCTCCAGATAGGAACCCAAATTTCGCAAATGACTGCAGGAAATCTAAATCAAGCCAGTGAACAGTTATTCTACCTTGGTGTGACAAGGGCACAAATGTTACCTTTAAAATACAACGTGGCAATGAAGTGGCATCACAAGCCGATTCATGCGCTCCACAAAAATTTTACTTTTATGTGCACAATGTCACGTAAAAACGTTTGCTGGAACCCACATCGTTGATACTAGGAGCAATTATGCCAGGACTAATGATAGCCTATTCCATGGTAAGCAATTATACATATATGTCACTATCTATTCATCGGTTAAGTCATATAAAGCTGTCCGACATGATGCTGATATTGATTACTACCAAAGAAAATTGGCGAGTTGCAACCATAGCAACGGTCGCGTTAAGAACGTTTATGGGTGTAACCTACCTATTTGGACCATTGATTGTTGAACTGCTAATAAGGTCAATTCCGCATGTCGTGCACTGCACTCTGAAATGAGCCTAGAGCATTGCGCGGATCATTTGGACAGTTCTTGTTACAGTCGTTTCTCTAATACGACGTATTAGTAGTCACATGAACGATTAATTCAATCACTATCTCGACAGAAGCTGCGGATTCAATTGCCTCAACTATACACCAGCCCGCCCTAACTCTGCTATTTCGCCAGAAATCGAGAGCCTAAATCGCCTGAGGTTATCCTCCTAACATGTCCGGAACCGTTCGTCTACTCTCTCCTCGCTGATCCATATCAACAAATGCCGGAGTCATATCCACGCCTCCGGTCAACGTCACTCGCCTATGTCTACGCTCTTCAAAGTCACTGTCCCGCCTACGCCTTATGGAAAGAGCCCCTCAAAATGATCTAGAACTAAAAAAAATCTGATCCGATCTAGAACTAAACTTTGCTGTATGTTTGTTTTAGGTTTTTTGTTGTGCCGTGAGTGTCGTGGACAAAGGCCGCGACCCGCCGTAAATCATGTATGGTCGGTCCGCGAGCAAGCGATTGGTCTGCGGCCGATCAACACGGCGGTCTTCTCCAACACCTCGGCTCGGACGGTGCGTCCGCTAATAAAGATATTTAACCACTGAACCACTGTGTACCTCGCAATGGTACAAACGCGACAATTGGCAATACCGTCACAGTGGCATTGATTTTTCTCGTTGCATACCAGCTCAGTTGAGTGCTCGTATAACCGTGTTGACATGCGCTGATACGAGAAATTATGCACAGTAGCGTGTACAGTAGCGTGCTAGTATGCTGTTCCACCCAATGGTGTAAATTCGAAGCTGGGAGCACTAGCCTCGATTCGATATGAGTTTTCGCAGTGATTGCTACTAGCTGAGATCTTGCATTATTTTGGCTAGTTTGACTGTCGCCCAGATTATAGCTAGGATATCTGCGATGATCGAATAGATCAGCATGCCGGCTATGGCTGAAAATGGCTCCAGCTGGTCAGCAAGGGAATTACCTGGAACTCTTCGAGAGCAAGTACTGATGATCGCAGAACTTGGGCCTTTCACAAGCTCTGCTTAGCTCTTGAATTCCTTTTTCTTCAAGGATTCTCAGCCTAGCCTTAGCCCATGCTCTGTCGGTAAGACTGGAAGTAGGTATCTGATTGGCCGAGTGCTGTTGTTGATTGCTTGACATTCGTCGTCAATGCAGAGCTCAAACCGCGTTTTGGTCGGTGGAATGCTAACTACTCCATTTGCGGAAGACAATGACGAGATAGTTCCTGCTACTGCTGGCACAATTATGGATAGAATTGTGCGAAACACAA
>CANDYH010000726.1:0-13577 GCA_947396885.1 Heligmosomoides polygyrus polygyrus | reverse complement strand
CATAGGTAGTCTGTTTTAGGAAAAAAATAATTAATTTTTCATAAAAACCGAAAATTTTGAATACGATTCGCCTTAATCATATCGAAGATCGCTGCGAAGAAGGTTGTTTTTTTTATTGTACACTAGTCACCGCTTAGAATTTTATATGGTACAATTTCAGTCTCTGATGTACTTTCCTTCAGAGGGTAGAAAAAATTTTCCGCGAGAAGTCCATCCTTGTGCTGCGACTCCGTCAGTGATTCAAGAGCCCTTCAAAAAATCTCATAAGGAAAGCACTTAAGTCACCATTAGTAAGCATTAGTAAGTAACACTTCAAATTTTATACAATACAATTTTGGACGTAGATGTCGCTTCTCCAGGTAGAATGCCGTCGTTTCCATAACATCATAAATAAAATTGAAAAAAAAATCAACACCTCTCATCCATTCGAACTGCCGACAGAAAATCTTTATTTTTATCAAGTAATACCAAAATCATTTAAAACTTTTTAAATATTAATTTTCAACACTTCGGTGAACGAATGAGAAACTCCACGCCTTCGTAGACATTCCTGGAAAAAACAGCTTATTAAGAATTAAAAACATTGCCTAAAAACTTGAAAAATAAGAGAGAATCCTCCGCCAAAATCGGAAGAGTACGACCCACCCTCCAGACGAGGCCACAGTACGACCCCCCCCCCCTGCGATTCTCGCACCTCAAGCTTGACCCTGATCAGGGGTCGATTCATCAACGACTTGCATAACTTTAACAGAGAATTCACAACGGAAAACTCAGGTAATGCGGCTTATCGCTCATCATTGCGCTTAAGCCGCGCGCTATCAGGGTTTTCGGCTGCAATTTTCTCTGTTTAATTGCTGTAAGTCGTTAATGAATCCGGCCTTAGGTTGGCGAAGCTGTGGCGCGGCGCGACCGCATCGCATCCTGTGATACCGAATAGTGTCCTTTCCTTCAGAGTTCTAGTTCCACTCGATGCGACGTGATAATAAGCTTACATGTCGATTACGCGAGTCGCACAAACGGGGGGGGGGGGATAACCATATAATCGCGTAGCGCGTCGCGTGAACACTAAACGTTCATAAACATCCCCTCGATAAACTGTAACCTTTGCCAACTCGTGCCCTACTTTGACGTATGTGGAAGTATTAGGTTGATGCATAATTTTTATCCATAAAAGAGCATGACTTAAGGTTTTATTTTTCAAATCATCGTCAACAATATAACGACCATTAGTGGTGACAATAGTACGCCATTTCTTAAGCAAGGTTTCAATGTCCTTGCTCCAGAAAGAGTGATGCTGAGAGTTAAAATGGAAGAACCTTAGGTTTAGGCGGTCGTAATTATCGATCTTTTTCCCGCGTAGATGCTGCTTGAAGGATAAGGGTAATGGATGAGACGCTGTCGTTTAGCAAATATATATATATATATATATATATATATATATATATATATATATATATATATATATATATATATATATATATATATGAAGTTGACAACGCGAACTTTAACCGACCATAAATCGATTAGGGGATCAATTCAGCAAAGTTGGTTTATATATTTGTAATCTGGGTTTAAGGCTCTTACACGGCACAATTGTATATTTGAAGTTTCATAGCTCATAGATCTAGCAATCAGGGAACGCTGAAGGCATTCCCCGATTAGTAAATCCACTGTCACACCAATGAGGTGTCCACGTGAGTTTTCACAGAAGTAACGAAACAGTTTGCTATTTCTTATTTTTTCTAAAAATCAAGTGGTGATATATTGGATTCTCTCGAATCGTCTATACGAATTATCACAGCTTCACTTTTCAACGGTTAATGAAGTTACAGATGTCTGCAACACGACAGAACGAAAAAACAAGCGCGTCCACCTCGACTTGAACACCCGACACTTACACCTACACTTCGTCAAGTGATTGCATTATAAGAACTGCTCGGAGTTCACTCTTCAGTGTAAAATCCCATAATTCCTAATAATCAGAAACTAGCAATAGAAGAGAGTTTAGCTTCGAGCTTTCACACTTGTGTATCTCTATTGCAGGTTTTGTACTAGTTTTAATACATTGCAATAGTTGTCATTTGTAGGCTTAACGTCGTTAACCTATGAATATCAAAGAACCAAGCCCAAATATCTTTATTTAAAGCGTAAATGGTGTGTGGATTCTATTTCGCATTTAGTTCATGTAGATTTTTTCAATTCTTCCGCAGGGCGTGATTTGTTCTTCGATTTCGGATTGTAAAAATCCAATGTGGATGTGGACTCCGTTGCGGCCTGGTCTCCGCCAATACTGCCTGATTGCCTTTTCCTGATCGGCCTTCGTCGTCTCGTTCTTTCCATTTCAGATGTGGTGTCCGTTGGTGCACTTCGAGCACACAGCTCGTAGTACTGTCGCGATAAGGATCGGAATTTTGTAATGAACATCAGTTGACAGGTCAGAATCACCACTGCAAGGGCACTGAGCACAACTAGCTTCAACGCAGTACGTCGCCTGAAAAAAAACGCTCACACATGCTGAAGTAAAGAAAAATTGAAAATTTACAAGAAGGAGATGCGAAGTCGATTCGAGAGTAGTGATCATTATGATCTTGAACATGATTTCCACTTGCACTTTTCCTATGGCCCATAATGCAAACGAAAGTAACCACGAAAATATTAGCCCTTGTGAAATGTGATAACGTTAAGAAGGTAATATTGTCGTCTTTAAATCGACATTAACTGAGTAGGGGTGTTTGCTAAATCGAACAGGTGACGGAAAGGTACATTCCTTACAAGAAGCGGATTTATTGGCATACATACAGCGTAAAGATTATCTCAATAGGTTGGACTATATGGAAAGTTTATCATGCATTTATCATTATTTATTTACAAGTGGTCCGATACGCCTAACGGCGTCTCTCGGATTTGCGCGCTTCGCGCGACCTTCAATATAACTAACCTACGAAAAGGCGTTTGGTACATTCTAGCGTCGCGACGGGTCGTGCTCTGAGTGCCGAATCAATTTTTGTAAAACAAAAAATGCTGCTTCGTACTTTTGCATGAATCCGTATTCTCTCCGGATCGTCCAGTACGTCACTGCTTTGCAATACTCAGTACTTCTGCGCAACGCTAACATATAGTAGGATAAGTGGCAGCTGGATCACCCAAAAGGGCAACGTGTTCGGCACGTCTACTGAGGCACGTTGCACAACGACGATCTCCCTATCCCCACACTTCTTCCCAACACAATCCTCCAGCATCGCATCTCCAGGCACGCTTAGCGACCTGTTCGGCATGTATACTGAATGCCATGCACGTTGGGCAACGTGTTCGGCACGTCTACTAAGTCGCCAGGCACGTTGCACAACTACACAACCGCATACATGTGTCCATCGGCTCTTGAACATTCAGGATCACTGTTGGAGGGAGCCGGAGGAGGGAGGTGGACACTATACTTGTGATCGAATAATCGAATTTGAATAATTATTCGAACAATTTAATCCAATTCGATTTTCGATTATTTGATTACTCGTGTTTCGCAAATTTGAATAATTATTCGAATTCGATTATTCGAGTTTTACAAATTCGAATAATTGTTCGAATTCGGTTATTCGAGGTTCGCAACTTCGAACAATTATTCGAATTCGATTATTCGAGGCTCGAGAATTTGAATAATCATTCGAATTCGATTAATCGAAGTTCGAAAATTCGAATAATATTCGAATTTCGAATACGTGGTTGTTTCGAATGTGGCATCTTCTTCTTCTTCTTCTTCTTCAGCGTTTGTCCCGCATCGTCGCGGGGTCTGCTCTTCTGGTGTTACGACGCCACCTTTCCCGATCCTGCGCTTGATCAGGGTGGACGCCGGTTACTTTCATGTCCGTGTGTAACATATCGGACCAACGCTGCTTCGGGCGTCCTCTAAGCCGCTCTCCAGATACTTCAAACTCAAGGCCTATCTCGCGGACGCTGTCTTCTTTCCCACGCAGAACGTGACCGTACCATCGCAAGCGAGCTTCGCGCATCTTGTCCGCTATCGGCGCGACACCGAACTTCCGCCGAATAGCATCATTTCTGATGCGGTTCATGCGGGTGACTCTAGCATCGCAGCATCTTCGTCTCCATGACGCTGAGGCGCGTTTCAACTTCCTTAGTCGCAGGCCAACACTCAGCGCCGTTCATCGCTACCGGGCGCACTACTGCTCTGTATATCTTCGACTTCAAGCGCTCTGGTATCTTCCTATCGCAGAGCACCCAGTCAACGAGCGCCACTTGGACCAAGCTGCACTCACGCGTGCAACCATCAGACCCCCGTCAGATGCTATTACTGATCCCAGGTATTTAAACACCGAAGTGCGTGCAAGCTCAGTGCCGTTAATCTTAATGGAGCCGGACTCGCTTACGTCAGTCGTTAGGTACTCGGTCTTCTTCACGTTCAATCTGAGTCCAAACCGCTCCAAGCGATCACACCAAGCTTGCTCCTGCCGCTCGAGATCATCTTTATCTTCGCAAGCGAGCATCACGTCATCAGCATGAAGCAGCGTCCATGGAACTGGCTGCTGAAGATCTCGCGTAATGGCATCAATGACAACAACAAAGAGGAGTGGAGAAAGCGCAGAACCCTGGTGCACCCCAACAGAGATGGGAAACGCCATTGAGGTTCCAGCTGCAGCTTGCACGCTACTCTTTGGGCAAGAGTAGAGCATCCGCACCCACTCTATAAGTTCCTCAGGTACGTTGTGTTGTCGCAAGGCGTACCGTATAAGCTCACGCGGTACGCGGTCGAAGACCTTCCCCAGGTCGAGAAAGGCTATATGCACCGGCTTCTGTTTCTCGCGATGCTTCTCCAAAAGGAGGCGGACGGCGTGTATAGCATTAATGGTCCCACAAACAGCTACGAAGCCGCACTGGTTGTCGGAGAGCTTGACGATTTCACGAATTCGACTATCGAGGATCCGCTCGAAGATCTTCATGCTGTGCGAAAGCAAGCGAATCGGACGGTAATTGGAACATTCTGCAGGACTGCCCTTCTTCTTCCAAATCGGAATCGTCGTACTGTTGTGCCAACACTCCGGTACGTTCATCTCCTGTACAACCTGATTGAAGAATTCAGCCAACCACTCAGCAGGATACCAGAGCTTCCACCTCCAGACATCGACTGCCAGATCATCCGGCCCTGTCGCCTTACCAGGCTTCATCTTCTTCAGAGCCGCTTCTGTTTCCTTCACGGTGATCTTGTGAACGGGACCGTGAATAGAATCCACAGAAGGGATGATCGGATGAGGAAATTCCATAGTGGAAATTTCCTCAAAGTAATCACGCCATCGCTTCAGCACCTTTTTGCGGTCTGTCAGAAGATGGCCGCTCTCATCATTGATGCCAAAGAACTTTCCAATATCCTCGGTTTGGCGATTGCGGGTCTTAGCAAGTCGGTACAAGTACCGATCACCATCGCGCGACTCGAGCTTTCGGTAGACATCGCCAAAAAAAAATGAGAGGCTTTCGCAACTGCCACGGCTTTCTTTGCAGCCTTCTTCGCCCTCTGATACTCCTTCCAGTTGTCGGCCGTTCTGTCGCCGAGAAACACATGATACAGCGACTTCTTCTCTCGAACCTTCGCTTTTACATCGTCCGACCACAGCCATGTCTGCTTGTCGACCCTTCGTCGTCCAGGCTTCGTAGTGCCGAGTTCCAACCTTGCAGCTTTGCGTATCGCGTCGGTTGCTTTCTTCCAAGTTTCATCGACAGTCGTAACAGTCGGTAACCGCACGAGAGAAATCACAGCTGCTTCCTTCTCTCTCATTCGCCACCACTTGATTCCTGTTGCATCGCACCGCTCGACCTGCTTCAACCTAGGAGGGGTAATCTTAAAGGTGCAGATCAGCGGCCGATGCTGTGGGGCGACTGTCTCATACGGCACGACCTTCGCGTCTGTGACGCGATCCTTCACAAGCACAAAGTGTATCTGATACTTGGAGCTCCCACTATAGTATAAGATGAGGTGGGAGTCGCGTTTTCGGAGGACGGTGTTCACAATGGTGAGGCTATGCGATTCCGCATACTCAAGAATACGCTCACCATCGGCGTTACGAGAGCCGTATCCGAAACCACCATGACAGCTGTAGCCGTCCTTCGCAGCGCCTACGTGCCCATTAAGGTCACCAGCGACTATGATGACATCTTTCGGCGGTACTTCTGCGGTCTTCTCATCAAGCAGGCTCGAAAACTCGTCCTTCGCTGATCGGAGCAGCCACTCTTCGGAGCATACGCAGAGAAGAAGTGATCGAGTCGCTCCTTAGCGGCGACAACGATCTTCATCAATCGATCGTCAAAGCGCTCAACGCTTACAATCGAGTCACGATATCGTTCGGAGACGATTATTCCGACACCGCTGGTGATCCTGGGACTTCTACATAGAACGTCCTTGAAACCACGTCCTATGTCCCTTGACTTGCCGCAGGACCACCTCGTCTCCTGCACCGCACAGAAATTAACTCTTCTTCGCTCCAGTGCTTCAACCAACTCGCACGAGCGGCCCGTCAACGTACCCACATTCAGTGTTCCCACGCGGGTCCTGCTTACGTTACGGGACTTTCGGACTAGCTCAGTTGCCCCCGATGCCGTCCTCCCACCAGGGACACTCGCATACTTCTCACACTCGCCGGGCTTTGCGAGTGCGCGTCGGTTCTCGCGGACGCCGTAGCACTATCTCGAGAAACTTGAACTGTCATGCACCATGTGATGTGACATGGGTCTTCGTAGGCCGGCCTGTTTCGAATGTGGCATAATGATGATTTTTGTAAGCGATATTCATCGTAATGACGATTGTTCTCGATAGCACAAGTCTAGGAGCTCACCGTTACGAAAGCGCATTCAATACCCTACTATACATAGAAGGCTAGTGTGTGTGTACGCGTGCGTGTTTCCATCAGTCCATCACAGTGGCGTGGGGGCATGGCTTATTGGCGATACGATCGCCATCAACCGCGGTCCGAAACTCCAGCGCTTGGGAGAGTCGATCTCGCTGAACACAAATCTGAAGTTCGTTTTTGAAATCATCGGTTGAAGTTGATCGAACTATTGATTTTCTATGGGGAATTCGTTGAGGCGAATCAATTGTATGATCGGCCTTGTTCGATATTTTCAAAATCTAACTTGACATTTTCATTCTCAGGGACCACGACTATCATCACTGTCTTGAATCTTCTACTAAATCTGCACAATAACACAAAATTCGACGAACAATTAAAAAATGAATTCCAGACTCGTGTTCAGTGACCCCGATTAATTACCTCAGGCCTGAAGTTTCGAGCTTGTTGAGTGATATTCACCAAAATCGATAATTTGATTGATATCTCTTGATGGCAATCGTTACTGCGAAAACTAACTTAAGATTCGTGTTCAGCGACCTCGATTACTTTGGGAATGACAAAGCTCACAGTTTGCATATACGCCACGATTATATACCATTCTCAGTCGGAGATTCAAAGTTTTTCAAATCCAATTCATCTTGCTACACGGGAAAGATTCTAAAAAAACGTTGATTTTGTTTTGAAAAACGTTTAATTTCGACTGAAATGGTACATAATTTGATTGGTTGACTATTTCTGGGAGGTAACGTACTGAACAAGTAGAGTGAACGTTTTTTGCAAAAGTTTTGCACTTGTGCGTAGATGTTTTGCACATGTATTTATGTAGGAATTCTTTTTGTAGGATTTTTTTAGGAAAAAACTTTTATGTAGTATTGTAAACGGTTCTTAGGAGATATTGAATTTCTCCATTATTTGTTTTTTTAAGGAATTCAATTGCTTTATTTTGTTTCTGGCGAATGTTGTTGAACTTACTTTACTGCACTTACTTGAACCTACGCAATGCGCTTTTGAAGTGCATATACGATATCAAACGAAATTGGCTAAAACAAAAATCTCATGATCCTTATTAATACACCACGGTGCAAAATTATAGGTTCACCCCCGATTTGTCGATTAGTACCCGAAGAATTCGCTGCCTAGGCTCAGCGGTGTTACCGTCGTACTCCTCACTATCAAACCTCTTAGAAAAATTTTGAGCAGGTTATCTTATCAGTACAGAATACCACGATTTCTTATTGAAAATTTAACGAATGTAGACCGGTGCAAAATGTAAGTGCGCTTCATAGAAAACCTGATTAATCACAAAAGTACCTAGAGACAGAGTAAGATTAGTACTTTGCTACATCACCTTTGTTATAAACAATATCGAAAACTCTATTTGGCATACTACTGATTAGGTTATCAATAACTTTGCTCCACATCGGTCCATAGGGTTCTTCAGATTGGAAACTGAAAGAAAGCGGTTCCATTTTCGTACACTTTGTGTACAAGAAAGCCCCACAAGTTCTCTATCCGGCTGATCTCTGGAGGACAACTAGGCCACTCTAAGTGTTGAATTCTGTTGGAGTTAAGCCAACCTGTAGTTGACTGCAATACGTGTGTGGATGCATTATCTTGTTGGAAAATGAGGTTGTGCCTACGAAATCTTTACTCGAGCCCTTTACTTACTTCTCATCAGTAGAACAAAAGAAGTGGAATCTTGATGGGGCCGACGGGTACAGACGCTATTGGAAAGTTTAGAAGAGAGAGGAGTATTGTACAGGTGCAAATTTGTCAGCGGAAGTCTCATGGTTTGCGGTGCGTGTTCTGAATACGGAGTTGTTGCCTTGGAGTTCGTCTCGTGTAGGACAAACAGTGAAGACTACCAGGGATTGCTCGGAAATTACCTTCTGGAATATTTCAGAAGATTTCGTAGGCACAACCTTATTTTCCAACAAGATAATGCATCCTACACGTATCGCAGTCAACTATAGGTTGGATTAACTCAAACAGAATTCAAAATTTGGAGTGGCCTAGGTGTCCTCCAGATCTCAACCAGAAAACTAGAAAACTTGTGGGTTATTCTTGTACACAAAGTGTGCAAAAATGGAACCGCTTATACTTCGGTTTTTGATCTGAAAAACGCCATACATCATGCATGAACCAGTGTTGAGCAAACTGTTATTGATACCCTTATCAGTAGTATGCCAAATAGGATTTTCGATATTGTTTACAACAGAGATGATGTGACGAAGTACTAATCTTATCTTGTCTGTAGATACTTTTGATTAATCAGGTTTTCTTTGAAGCGACCTTATATTTGGCACCGGTCTCCATTTGTTAAATTTCCAAATAAAGCTTATGGTATCCTGCACTGATAAGATAAACTGCTTAGAATTCTTCTGTAGAAGTTTTCAATAGTGAGGAATACGATGTAACATTACTGAGCCTCGGCAGGGGTTCTTCAGGTACTAATAGACAAACCAGGGGTGAACCTATTTTGCACTGGGTGCATTAAGTTACAATAAAGTTTATTCGATTATTCGATTTTTTTCGAATATTCGATTATTCGGAAACTCGAATAACCAAAAAATGGGGTTATTCGATTATTCGGAAATTCGAATAACCAAAAAATGGGGTTATTCGATTATTCGGAAATTCGAATAACCAAAAAATGGGGTTATTCGATTATTCGGAAGTTCGAATAAACGAAAAATGGGGTTATTCGATTATTCGGAAATTCGAATAACTAAAAAATGGTGCTATTCGATTATTCGCTCATTCGAATTTTCGAAAAATGGGGTTATTCGATTATTTGGAAATTCGAGTAACCGAAAAATGGGGTTATTCGATTATTCGTTCATTCGAAAAAATTTTAAAAAGCACAAGTATACAATCTTGCTGTGCATGATGCGGCATATCTCACTTAGGTTAGGTCACTCGACCGCCCTCGCTGTGGATGATGCAGTGTATCTCACTTAGGTTAGATCACTCGACAGACAAACTCTTTTATATATAGGTGGTGATGCTCAATCTAGTTAGTGAAGTCGAGAGTTAGCTTGACCATTTCTACCTAATCACTTTAGACTAAATTAGCTAAACTAAACATTGTTTAATCACGAATATATTCTATTAGCTCTTTAGCTCTTACTGAAAGATGAAACGCGAGACGACCTAAAACGCTCAGCTGATTCTCAGTAAGCAAAGCCACAATGGGGCCTCTGTCGTATACGATGACCAGACATTGAACGACCTACCCGCCGCCAAACGGGCAGTGCAAGAAAACTCATCCGCGCGAGCTGGGCTACATTGGAAGAGCGCCTAGTCGAGGTAACTAGTATCTAACGTCCAGACCCCTTCTAGGCGCGTGAATATATACCATTATCCCGACAAATTGGTCTCTCTTTTGAACAAAACGAACACCTTTGAAATCAAACTGATCACTCAACTTTTTTGGTACTAGGCTGACAAAGAACATAAGAGGGGAGCTAAGACTTTATGTTTCATTGGCAAAATCGCGAGCCCGAGCAGGCTTTTTTTCCTACAGAAATTTGAGGGGGTTCAACCACATTTTGAGCACAAATGAGGAAGTCTTAGTTCTATCCTTGCGTGGTTTCAAAAAGCTTGCTTGCTACGTGTACAATGAGTGCCTTCAATTGTATTTATTTGTTTTTGATTGTGTTTGCGGGTTTTTTATTCCAACATTGTAATTTAACATGTGGCTTTAGTCCACGTCATGAATAAATAAATAAATAAATAAATAAAATCTTCCGAATCAAAACGAGTCTTTACGCATTAAACTAAAGACTCTCCAAAAAGGTTGAAATGATTCTTTGATCAAGGATAATTTTAGCACGGCTTCCTTGAACTAACACTAGACTGTTTAGTGTAATAAGCAATAACGGTCGTTCAGCTGACTAGCAATATTCAAAAAAGTCGTATTTTATGGAAATGGATGCACTGTTGGAACAAAAAAAAATACAAAAACGAACTCTGTTTCATAGAGATGAAGCTTTTTTTGAAGAAGGAGTGATCTAGCTTTTCTCGACTACGAAGAATCAAATGCTCTAACGGAACGTGGAACTGCCACATTTAACGTGGATTCATAATTCTGAAGCGCAGAGTATTATGTTGTTCAAATTATGTTGTTTGTTTAATTTTTTGTTTAAGGAATTTAGTATGACTTTCCTTGAGATTTGATTTACCTGCTAATAAGTGAGCAGTTTGAAGATTTATAAGATTCCCACTTCTTGAGCAAAAGTAATGGATTTGAGTTTGTCTTAAAGAGCAGAGAGGCCGTTTTTAAATGGCAATAAAGGAATAGCGCCATGCCCTCGTCCAAGACGTGGCGATTTTTATTCGGTTGATAACAAAATTTCTGTTTGCATGGAGTTTCGCACCCGTAAACGATAGAATAAAAATAATTTTAACGAACATCATACATATCCTCACCTTGGCACTTGGTTTAAGCAGCATTTACACTATCAATCAAAAAAATTAAAACAAGACGCCCGGGTGTACGGCACAACCTCGCAGGTTTAATGCGCTAAATAATTGCCGCCTTCTTGCGCTTTAAAACAAGGTTTACTATTATTAACAAATATAAAAAATTTATAAAATTATTACACTCATTCTATGTGAACAGCCTAACTAAAATGTTCAAGGAATACAGTTTACTAATTTTTTTCTGTGCAAAAATTGATCTAATAATATTAAGGAGTCTGCAATTCATCCTACTTTATATAATCGGCTAAGGTCACGTGTCCGTCACGGGAAGGTTGACCGAAGCCTAAAGATGCCTACTTCAGTGCGACGTATGCCAGCCGGGATTCTTTGAGTTTAACCATGGGGATTGCTGGCGAACTATATTCTTGGCGGCTGATCGTCCATGTTTACGAAATATTCAGCGGGCAACGCGTCAGGGTATGAAATGGGATCGAGTGCAGAGCGTAGGGATTCAGGAGGTGTGCCCTAGATGTCGTCCAACGTACGTAGGGATTCAGAAGACGTGCTGATGATGTCGTCTAACGTGCGTAGGGAATCAGAAAACCTGCGCTAGACGTCGTGAGTCAAGATTCAGAAGACGTGCTGAAGACGTTCTACGTACGTAGGGATTTAGAAGATGCGCTGAAGACATCGTCTAACGTGCGTAGGGATTCAGAAGACGTGCTGAAGACGTCGTTCAACGTCGTTGAACGTCGTCCAACGTCCGTAGGGATTCAAAAGACGTGCTGGTGATGTCGTCCAACGTGCGTAGGGATTCAGAAGACAAGCTGAAGACGTCGTCTAACGTGCGTAGGGATTGAGAAGACGCGCTGAAGACGTCGCCCAACTTGCATAGGGATTCCGAGTAAGGACGACCAATAGGAGAGGACCAACAAATGGGGACCATTAGAGGGGGAGCCACATTTTTCCTCAACATGGTTCAGTGTGTGTCGGATTTCTGAAGACGGCTTACAGAAGTCGTGGCACGTGTGTGAGAGTGCAGGACTGTCGTAGACGTCGTGGCAACGTAGTGACACGTGAATCGATACTCAGTGTCACATGTGCGTGCTTGAATCTCCCTCCGTTTCTTTGCCAGCACATAGGGAAGGAAGTATTTCGGGAGTGGGGAGTGGGGGGGGGGGGGGGGGAGGGGTAGAGGGAGTGACCATGGGATTCGAAGGAGTATTACTGCCGTCGAACAGTAAGTGGTGTCGACCAAAAACGATTAATTTTAATTATCATTTTGCTGATTAAGCACCGGATTGGGACTCTCATTATCTGTTTCTCGACACGCAGAGAACGAGCGCTTTGGAGAATAAATCGCGTACATGTGAAGGAGGGTGGATGGACTTATGCGCAGTGAAAATTCTGCCCTACCATATCCCATCTATATAGTAAAACAAGTTTTTTTAACTGTAAGTAGGCCTAAAGAAGAAAGGAGGAAGGTTGGGTTGTTATATTCTTGGGTTTGGCGGCGAAGCTCTCATCCAGACGTTTGGCGGCCGCTAGGCCGCTGAACGTCTGGTTCTGTATAAAACTCGTTTCGATTTTTCACTTTGGCTTCAGAAGCATCAAGTTTGTTAAGAAGAGTGTCGAATTTAACGTGAAAAGTGTCCTACTTGTCATGACAATTATATATAAGCTCGCCCGCTCACGGGATTAACCGGGTTAACTCACTTCTAGCTAAGGGTAACTGGTGGATCAACTCGACTACACCGTCGGTCAGCGATTCTCGTTTCTATCACATCGACTTCTTCCTCTTTCTTTCCTTAGCATTTCAGTTTTGCAACAGAAATGGCCATTTCGAGAGTCTCCAGGTCCGACTATCGTTGAATCTCGGCATCGGTGTTTGTTGTTTGTTGATGTTGATAAGCCACACGAGATTGGTAAATGCGTTTATTGGCCGACGTTTCGGCAAAATCGCCTTCTTCAAGGGCCTAAATGAGACAGAACATTCGCAAAGTTGAACGACCAAATCCCTCAACAAAGCCTTACAGGAAAGTTGATGTAGTACTACTCAGCAAACCAAAGAGATCAACTGCGAAGAACCAACCTTAGGTGGATCCACGGAAGTGGAGAAGAGACCACAAGCTAGGCAGTCGGTACTTTAGATCGTGCCTGTGTTGTGGGGGTATTGGTTTATATAGGGCAGTGACTGCCCTCGCACAGACCCAGGTCAGACCGCGGCCCAGACCTAGGTCAGCCCACAGAGTCCCAAAAACGGGGAAAGTTCGCTGGTGATCGCAAGACATTCCTCTTTCC
>CANDYH010000725.1:0-17160 GCA_947396885.1 Heligmosomoides polygyrus polygyrus | reverse complement strand
CAGTCTCTTCCAACGCAGATTTGCATGTTCTTCTTGAAGCGGCGAGTCACATCAAATATCGTGTGATCGCCTTACAGGAAACAAAGAGAGGATCTACCGATGTTCGAATACACAAAAATGGAACACTAGACACTCGTGGAGATAAGGTTCCATCAGGAAATGTCGGTGGCGTTGGATTCGTCGTGCACCCGTCAATCGTCCAACACGTCGATTCGCATGAGATCCTGTCTCCTCGCATTGCAGTGCTTCGACTCCAGCCAGTGCGCTAGAAGAACATTATCCATCATCAGCTGCTACTCACCGACATCAGCAGCTGATGATGCCGAAACGAACGCGTTCCACGAACAGCTGGAGATAGTGATACGCAGCGAGAAGTCTTTCTACAAGTTCGTTGTAGGAGACTTGAACGTTAGGATTGGAAATGCAAGGGAGGACGATTATAAAATTGGAAATTTTGGAACTGGCGACATGAACGACAACGGCAACCGTTTTGCTGGGCTCATATCCATGCCTCGGCTATTCCATAGAAACTCGTTATTCTGGAAAAGAAGCAACGTCGTTGCTGGATCTGTGAGTCCCCCAACATCACGACACATGCGGAGATCGATTATATAATGTCTAACAGAAAGTGGTGCCTCTTTGACACATCCGTGGTACCTTCCTCTGTACTGGATCCGATCATCGCCCTCTCCGAGCTAAAATCAGGTTCGATCATTAAAATGGAGACGAGCGCCTGTACCGGTCGAAGGGGAGAGATCAAGTCGTGTAATACGAGACC
Organism: Heligmosomoides polygyrus polygyrus; assembly: GCA_947396885.1. NCBI lineage: Eukaryota > Metazoa > Nematoda > Chromadorea > Rhabditida > Heligmosomidae > Heligmosomoides > Heligmosomoides polygyrus. The sequence continues at coordinate 16,382 of CANDYH010000725.1, read as the reverse complement.
ATTCTGGACGAATCGCTCTCCCACTATGACTGGCGCATCGAGGGGAGCCGACAGAAGACTACGAGTTACTGCTGAAACGCCTCCATGTCTGTATCAATCGGCTTCAACTTCACGAAGAACTAGCCTTGATTGTATATCAACAACAACAAAGATGCTACTCGAGGAAAGAAGAGAATTGAGGCTCATTCCGAATGCAACTTATCTGGAGTGACTACCTGGAAGCCGCTCAGCAAAAATTAAGTCTGAGAAAGTGTCGTCGGGAGCTATTCGATAGTATTTCATTCACGGCTTTGCGAAATGAGGGTGGTATCGTCATCACATCCCGCTTCGAAATAGAATCAATAAAGCGGTTCTATACCAATTTGTTCTGCTCTAAAACTCCCTACCAGACCCACTTATCCCCGCTGGTGGAGCAGCTCCTTGGATCCTTCCTTCGGAAGTACGAGCTGCGATGCAGAGCATTAATAAAGGCACGGCTTCCGGAATAGACAACAACACGGCCGACTTTTCTCGAGCACGACAACATCATCTGCACTCAATTCTCGCAGCACACATGACGTCCTGTCTTTAGAAGGAAAGGATTCCAGACCAGTGGAGGAACTCGCGCACGGCTATTCCTCACAAGAAGGGCGACAGAGAAGAACTATTGAACAATATGCTTGTTGTGCATGCTCTATAAGTTATTCACGAAGATCATTCTTGAGCGCACGTCGCAGAACATTGGATAAAGCGCACCCGGTAGAACAAGCTGCATTTCGTCGAGGATTCAGCTGCGTGGACCACATCCAAAGCGTCGCGAGGATCATCGCGGTATGTAGGGAATACAACCTGTGGCTTGTCCCAACCATTCTCGTCTACGAAAAGGCCTTTCGAATGCAATCCTGTCAGCGCGTCCTACGGATGAACACTGGCCGACTGCTACCGCCACTGCTCAAAAACTATACAACTGTTTCAACGCCCACCAACATCTCCATCGAAAAGGGCGTTCCACAAGGCGACACCAGCTCACCAAACTCGTTCGACTAGGACGAAAAGAGAGTTTGTGTGGATGCAAAATTCCGTTCCAGTCTTTTTTTTTTGCCGACGACATCGTCATCTTTTCGACGACTACAGCTGAAGCAGAAACAACGCTGAAGGAGCTGAACTATGCAGGGACAGAAATTGGGCTGCGAATAAACCGGAAGAAGACACAGTTCATGAAGAACCATTGGTGCAAAGGAGATCAGATCAACATTGGTGGCTCCCTGTGACAGAAACAACATCATACGTCTATCTGGGCCGTTTCATCAACATGGACAACGATATGAATGAAGAACTATTAAGAAGGAGAAAAGCTGCGTGGTCGGTCTACGGGTCTTTCAAAGAGGCCACCGACCAACTCTGGGAAATTGACCTGACCTACGCGCCCACCTGTTCGATGCAACCGTCCTCCCAGCGGTCTGCTACCGAAACGTGGACTTCCCAAGTTCAACGGGTTATCGCAACACCGAGCTGGCCTTCACAGTTCCTACTTACGGACGATGTCACGACTACGAGACCCGAAGGAATACATCACGAAGATGAAGCACCGATGGGCCGGTCATAACGTGCGAAGCAAGGACAACCGCTGTAAAAGAAGAACAGTAGAGTGAATTCCGGAGGAAGAAATCGTCCTCGAGGAAGACCTCTAACGAGAGGGTCATATGTGGTCGTCGGAGTTATCGAAAGCCAGTGTTCATTGCTAGATTCCAATTCAGAATGGGCTGACGGTCATGTTCGCCGTTTCAGTCAAGCCATACGAACATCATGGATGACGATTTCGAGAGAAAGAAACAAATGGCGATTGCGTTGGGGCTTGCACGACCAGTGAAGTCGAGTCGTCTTAGTATCTAAGCAAGAAAGGGTATATGTCGCGTAGGCGAGCAGCATTGGTAGGTGGGAACGCCTAAACCAATCAGACCGCATTGAATGGGCATCCCGTTTAGAGAGGGTGCATTCAGTCGGTACCCTGATGGGCTGGCATGTGTTCGGACTGTGCTCTGTTTGGTTGTTATTGGCTGGCGTCTTCTACCTACTAATGCTGCTCACCTACGCGACATGTACCCAAGAAAGTGTTTAATCCCTGGCTTAAAAATTTTTTGCTCTCAAGTGTACATCTTTAAGTTTCATTAGAATTAATCCGCCCGTCTTTTCATTTCTTCAATTCTATTTACTTCTGTTGAACACATTAATAATGGAACCCAATCTGAAGGATGACTTAGAGAGAAGTAAGGCAGATGGGCGACTTCTAACAGAGACCTAAGGACACACTTCATAGTCATTTTTTCCTGCGAAAATGTATTCATACTCACAGCAGTGTCTGCCAGATCTCTGAAGCATTTTCGAGATAATTGTGTCTGAAGCTAGTTCACTAATTATTCCATGTCCTAGTAGTAGCTATCATGCGCCTTTTTGTACCTTGGAGCTATCACGTTATGTAGTATGCAAAATAATGATCGACTCTACTACTCGTTCCCGGATTCATAGTTTTTGAACTATACTACACCTTTACATTGCAGTAGATTTTATGTTCTTGCGAACCTAGCACCTGGTCAAGTGCAAAAAACACTTTAAATTATTTTTTTGGAAGTTTACGATCCCTCTTGTTCGCTTTCAACCGTTTATACCATATCTCTGAAGATGACTTTTCTTCGGACGTACGGACGCTACAGTATCTCTTAGTCACCTCGACATTTTGGAAGAAATGATGTGGAACTCATCTTCAACGAACCGTTGAGGAAGCACATTAAACGCTCATTTTCTATTAGGCTGCCACAAAATTATTCTCCTTTTCGAGGTATGTAAAAATTAATAAGTCTAGTCGACCCCTTTCAGGCCTCCGTATAATCATTATCCGATGCGACTATCGAGCCATCATGCCTTACGAATTTAAATTCTGACATTCTGCGGTATAGGCATTCCTTAACCTTAGCAGCGCTTTTGAGATAAATTGAAAGCATAGTCTTACTGTTCGCCGAAGCTCTGCTTCGAAAAATTCGCCTCTGGTGTTCTCGAAGAAAAACCGGGTCGCGAGCGCAGGTCGTTGGTGTTGTAAAGGTGCAATCCAATGCAACTTTTTGCAACCTAGACATTTGCAATCTGGTCATACAGTCACAGCATAGTCTTACTGCTGTGCTTTAGACCAAACCTATGAGAAGTTTTACAAAAATTGTGGCCGGGAGAGGTGAGTAGAAGAGGGACGCTCCTGTTGAAGGACAACGCAAGGCCACTCCCCTCACAAATCATTCAACGAAAATTGACCCATTTAGCTGTCGAAGTCTTTCCTAACTCACCATATTCTCCCAACCGTTTTCCCACTTTTTATGACTTCTTCCAAATTCTCGATTCTCATCTGCCTCAGAAACAATTCACTAATTTGGCCGATGTTGAAAGTGTCCTACTTAATTTTATTAACTCCTACACGATTTCGATTTTTATTGTAAAGGGCTAGATTCATTACCTGTGTGTTGGCAAAATTTTTTAGATTTTGAAGGTTTTGCTTCGATTAATAATATTGTGTTTAGGCTGCGTTATAGCAGCTCGAAGCAAGCGGTTCATTTCGGCGATTAATTTGCTACAGCCTAAGATAAAACTTATTCGTTATCTGTACGGTCAAGATCCTACATTGTGTTTATGCAGTGTCTTGAACGCTCTCCCTTGACTGCCAATAGGCATTACTGGGCGTTCTATGTAATTGGGACTAATTGAAGGCTCATGTATCAGCCGAAACTTTAACGAATTGTAAACCTGGAATGCGTTTATACGTTTTAATACACATTAAGACTGAGCATCTTGAACACGAGCAATTAGTGCACCATATCCTCCACTAGCAGGTAATGTAATCAAGTTAACTCAACCATGATTTAATACCGATTTGCACACTACACAACCCAAATTTTAAATAAAGGAGTTTTTTACAAAAAAATAAAACGACACGAGTAAGGTCGGCAGTTACCAATATGACAAAATAAGAGACTGCATGTCGGGTCTGCGAAAAAAGCTTCGAGAATGAAAGTCGACGGAGATGAGGGGAACCAATCCCAGAAAGAAAAAAAAGCCACTGTGCGGAAAATCGCCTGATGAGTACCACCTATTTTCTATGGCTTGCCAACGTAATAGGCGGCCATCTAGTGACCACACATTTGACGTGTCTTGATCCGCAGCGTTCTCAATTCTGTGAGTGCCCTTGTTCTGCTTGTCACTGAATCGCTTGACAATTGCTGTTCCATTTTCCTTACATCGACATCAAATCCATTACAGGCTATGCTGATCGATAAGCCGTTTATAGCCTACTTAACGCGACCTCCCAATTGACGATAAGGAAATATTTCAATAACGCAGTTTTCGTCATTTATCTCATTACTATATTTTTACGATATGCTTGACTGAATTCGTTAGATTCTTCATTCGCCTCCTGCTTTAACCTTTCTGGGTTAGCACGCGATAACAATCGCAGATAACGGCAAAACATCCACGCTTGTACCCTGACTTGTGCTGTATGACTTTTCCCCGAATCTTCAACACAGCTGCTCCAGCTATTCTCGTTCGCTTTGCAATCAAGGCCTTCTATTAGGGGGGGCCAAAAGTAATGAGACACCCCATGCCGTGTCCATATATCTCGTGGCTGGAGTCTGGTTTCGTGCTTATCGTATTTGTATGTTTGTATGCTACTTACTGAAGCGCATCTGAAAAGCTACCACTTCCGCCCTTTCCAGAAGCATGCCAAAAACCCCAGCCTGTCCCATGCCGAAACCCCAGTCTGACGATTCGACCTGTGTCGCGCAAATCTCCCCCAATTCTCAACCCCGAGCAGCCTGGGCTCAATATTCACGCAAAATGAGAAGTACGTCTTCTACCTTAACCCTGCCAAGCAGCGAGTCTGGGTGAGGCCTGGTGAATTGTTACCGACCTTCGTTCGGCGAGATGTTCACGGCGAGAAGCATCTTTGGAGCTTTTGGGTCTGCGCCCATGGACCTGTTTACCGGAGGCTGTTTCCCAAGAGCACCGCGATGAACTCCAAGGCCATGGTGAACGAAATAGAGGAGATGGGCCGGCGACTCGCTCTTATTCATTCGCAGCGCTTCAAGAAGGTTCTCCTCTTCGACAACGCCGCACCCCATCGGGAACAAGTAATCACGGATAAGCTTGGCCAGCTGGGCTACGTTCACATGCCTCACCCACCGTATTCGTTGGACATCTGTCCATGCAACTACCACTACTACTTGAGCCTACAGGACTTCCTGTTGGGAAGGGACACAAGAATCCAAGCAGTCCTTGACAACCATATCGAGCTGTTGATCAACACCAGGCTCAAGCAGTTCTGGAAGGATGGGATCAGGAAGTTGGCTGAGCGATAGCAGCAAGGTCCTTGCCCTTAATGGCAAATACACTCCTCAGCATCGTTGAGTTGTAATTGAGTTATAAGGAGATAAAGATTTTTTTCATTTTGTCTCATTACTTTTGGCCCCCCCTAATATTCGTTTCGTTCGATGCGGTCGCGCATTATACATTAACACACGAATAGTACTGAATCTTGGATATTCTCAAGCAGCTTACGCTTCGTGTCTAGCATATCTTCAATGAACAAGTCTGCTGTAATCGCCTGCCCATCCGGCAAAAGCAAGTAGTGCAGGACTTCCCGACTCGTGAACCAAAATGAAAGCAAAATCTTCTTCTCATGTGGTGACGGCTTCAGAATTCGTTCTGCTCTTGTGTGCTTCAGAAGCCACTGGATCACCCGTGTAGTGTTATCATACATGCACCACTTCTCGTCCTGTGCCACAATCGTGTTCAACCACGCAGTCGTTCTTGCGCGGTTGAGATTATTCTGACAGGTGACCACTCACTCACACCTCTGAGACGGAGGCAGTGCATACGGGATCCATCCCGGCAAGACTGCCCTTCTTCCGCTTTGTTTCAGGTAAGGATGAACAGTGGCACGTGGATTATTGATAGCCTTAGATATCGTCCATACGCTTCTGGCAGGTTGCCTCCTGACTGCTGCAAGCACTCGCCGTTCATTCGGTTCGATCGCTCTTCCAGTATGCTTCTTGTCTGTAATGCTGTACATTCCCTTCCGGAAATGATCGAGCCAAGTTTCACACGTGAACTTGCAAGCGCAAGTCAGGACCTAACAAAGCAACGATATCTTTGTGAGCAGCGTACGCAGACTGTCCAGAATGGAAGTGATGAAGAAACAAGTCGCGATACGTCGATTTCTGCTCCATTTTTGAGAAATTGCCAAAGTGCGGGCAGCAGGCGGATAGAGGTAATCAATATCCTATTGCGAAACATATTCGGATCGCCTTCTTCTGCCAGGGCAACATCCCGTTTTGATCTTGTATAAAGAAGTTATAACGCGCTAAACCCTTATGGTTCAAATAGTCCAGAAAATTATGGGACACCCTGATACCTTGAGCGCTATTGAATCGGCAATCCAAATTCTTTTATGTATTGTCTGTTTCCCGTTACAAATCATAAAGGTGTTAAACGATCCGTTCCTTGGAGTTCGTGGCATGTTTCTTCCGACACTCTTTTTAAACTTTCTTACAGTGTGATCGAGCTGTAACGCATCAACATTTGCCTCACTACAAGATCTTACTAAGTCGTAGTTCCCCTTCATAGTTCCTAGATATTCGTGTTATTCTTCCCAGTACTCGCATACTTAAGACCTCCCTTATTTCTTTATTTTGTTGCTGTGTTCCCATTACACACTACCAAACGTTCCATCGACACCCACACTTTATTCAATTCTTAACTTTTACAACGTTTCGTGCATGGTCATGTGAAGAGCTAATGTTTTATGTTTTGCACAGTTCTCATCTTATATAAGCGGGCATACTCCTTATAGTAGAAGATCTTTTAATGTCTTCTCTTTCATGTACCTTTACATATTCTATTTCGAGCACTTTCGTCCGAAAAATTGAACTTTGTTAGGACCGTTAAGTATGGGATTTCGTGAGAAATACTTCGCGAGGCAACAGCCGAATGAAATAAACTGAACAGCCACAGACAACCCGCGCTGCTCTATATTGGTTTTCTCCATTTAATGTGTCTAGAGCTTGGAGCCTTTGAACGGTACGACTTGGTCGGCATGCAGTGTAGTTAAGTAATTCGTTAGGGACTAACTCAATCACGGCCTATAACGGCTTACGGACTAAGGAACACGCTCTTATATGAAAGATGTGTTAACAAAATCAAGACGACATGCACAAGGTCGATAGTATAATAGTATAGCTGACAAAATAAGAGACCGGAATTTCTTTGTCGGGCTGGTCAAGTAGACATCGGGCGATCAAGGAGAGGCCAAGGATAGTGGTGGGAAGATAGAGGAGCAGCAGCAGAAGAAAAATGAGCCGCTATGCTGAAAACCGCTGTCCTTATATTAGATTGGACAAAAGTCTCTTCACCCTTCGAAATTTTTTACCGTTTTCATCGTAAACGCCCTAGCCAATATTGATTGCTGGTTTCGTAATCCTATCGCACTTGCCTACTGTTCGCACGCGGGCATCGGTCAAGACCGATCTTGTATTTCGTTATCTATCCATTATTCCGGACTTAATGCCAGATCTACCTCATGACCGTTTTCGGCACGACATTCTTCATGAATTCATTAAAGGGTCTACAGCTCGTCAGGCAGCCGATCAAATTAACGATATATTGGCAACTAATTTCGTGGACTCTCAAGAATATTTAGCAAAAGTATTTATTAACAAATAACAAATGACAATCTATAATCAGAATAAGATCCCTCGGAAAGCAGAAGTGCTTCCCATTTATCAGGTTGCTGGTCTATCCCACGGCCGTAGAGTTATTGTGCTTTCAAGGAAAGGAATCTTTGTAGGTGCATTTTGACCCGTTTCACATTAATAGATTGTCTTCCGACCAAGAAGTACTGCGCCGAACTAAAGATATAGTCACTCGGCGCAAGGTCTGGGCTGTAAGGTGAATGCGTTAGACGCTCCCAGTCAAGGTCTATTTTTTGAGGCGTCCGGTTCGCTACGTTTTCTCCGTTGTGGAAATAGTAATGCGCAGTAATTTTTAAAATATTCACTTGAGAAATATGGAAAATGATCTTACAAACAGATAGAGTGGGTAGTAATCGACATTGGCTCCTTTACTATGAATACAGGAGCGAAAACGACGGAAAAATTCATGAGCACGCGCCGCCCGTACTCGCTTGGATTTCGTCCCGTGCTTTGAACAGGGTAGCCTTCTGCGACTGGTCACGACTGTTGAATGTAGCCCAGACCTCATCCTCCAAAATCGCCTAAAAAGAGTAATCCAGCGGATTGTGCTCGTCTGAGAAGCTTTGTGTGTTATTTGTTTGCCGTTATCGGACAGAGATTGAGAATTGTGGATTTGAACATTATCGTGCTTGAACATCTTGTAACCATCATCTGTTATGACAGAGCCGTGGCTGGGTTTGACCTCTTTCCTCGCCGACCGTTTCAAACACCGCCTAATTCTCTTTTTACTGAAGTATTAATTTCCTTTGGTAACAGCCAGGAAAGGGTCACCGTAACTACGACGGTATCCTGTTTCTTCAGTTTTTACAAGAATATTTTTTAAACACAATATAGACAACAAAAATGACACACAAAAACTTTGAAAAGTGGAAAGGGAAAGTTGCAGCTGAAACAAAATTATTGACGCACTAAACGTAAACGTTAGAAATAACAACTCATCATAAAATTTAATAAGTTTATATACAAAATGTCAACAATGATCTAGCGATCACAATAGCACCACTTGTAATTTATATGGGCTTGTTTGCTGCGAATGCAGGGGCGAAGTCGCCGAGAAAAGGCATCGACGGTGCGCCGTAAGTAGTCCATGTCGAATTCGTTCTATGCTCTGACCTTCTGTGACTTGATACTTTGGAGCATTCAACTTGTAAAAGTGTTACCTACTCTTCAACGAACTCCAAATTGCTAATTCTGGCGGAAGGCTCGCTGCAAGGGTGGCGAATCCGTCCAGTATCATGGTTTGTGCAACCACTACAAGCGTCTCTCGTTTTCTTCGATACAGGAGTGAAGATGAATCAGTAGAACTATCTGTATTGACGTCCTGAACAAGCGTCTGGTTCCTTGGCCCAAATCCCACCTCGAGAGTAAGCCGTAGGTTCGTCAACAGGGTTAGGCTCCTGCGCAGAGTAGAGGATTGTTCAGGACCGATGCCGCGCCAACTTGAAGGACTTCATTTCGGCAGAGGAATGACCTCTGTATAGACTGAATTTGAATCCGCTGAATTACTATATATAGGAAGTTTTGAAGAAAAAGGCCTGCGCTACTTCCCACAAAAGTATGAAATCAGTGAAGGATGATCTGGTCAAAGCGTGGAACGAAATCGACGTGGACTGCTTGCGGCGCACCGTCGACGCCTTTTCTCGGCGTCTTCGTCCCTGCATTCGCAGCAAAGCCCATATAAATTATAAGTGATGCTGTTCTGTTCGCTAGATTATTGCTGACGTTTTGTATACAAACTTATTATATTTTATGATGTGTTATTATTTCAGACGTTTACGTTTAGTGTGTCAATACTTTTAACGCACCCTGTATATATATGTATATATGTTTGAGATCTGTTACTCATCGCAACTGTTATGAATGGTTCGGAAAGTTTTTTGAGGGAGATTATTCACTCGAGGACAAAGCATGGTCAGGAAGGTCAATTGAATTGGACGACACTGAACTTCTCCATCTTTTTCGTGCCGATAGTAGGCAGACGACACGTTAACTGGCAGAGAAAGGTCGGAGTGTCTCACAGGATAGTGAAAATCCATCTGAAGAATCATGGCTTTACATAGAAATTTGGAGCTTTGATTTCATTTGCCCTATTAGACACTCAGAAAGGTCATCGGCTCTCCATCTCCGGTTCTCTTCTGACCAGATACGAAAGAAACTCGTTTCTGCCGCGGATTGTGATAGCCTATGAGTCCTGAGTTCAGTATGCCAACATGCCGAAGACAATGGGTGCAAAAAGGAGAAAACCCTAAGCCCGATCTCAAGCCTAATGTTCACGAAAGGAAGATTCTCTTGAGTGTTTCATGGGATATCAGAGGAGTGATTCACTGTGAAACTCTCAGAAGTGGAGAGACACTTATCAATGTCTTGAAAAGTAGTATACTACTGCGACATACAGTGGCCAACTCCACAAATCGCCGCAGCTCTCCAAGAAAAGATTCCTGAGAAGTCAAAAGTGATGATCCTGCATGACAATGCAAAACCGCATATTGCAAGATTCACAAGAGAAAAAAAGCAGCTGGGCTAGGAAGTAATGCACCATCCACTTAGAACCCAGCCCTCGCCCCTACCGACTACCATCTCTACCGTGCTCTCAAGCAAAAAATTCTTCTTCTTTTTCTTTTTCTTCTTCAGCGATTGTCCCGCTTAGTTGCGGAGTCCGCTTTCCTGAAATGTTGGCGCCACTTTTCCGATCAAATGGCTGATCAGGGTGCAACCTAGCCACCTTCAAGTCATGATGCAGCGTATCAAGCCACCGCTGTTTTGGTCATCCTGGTCGCCACCTACCGGGCACATCAAGGTTAAGACCATTCTTTCGGACAGTGTCAATATTTGCGCAAAGGACGTGGCCATACCATCGCAGACGAGCATCGCGCATCATCTCAAACATCGGGGTGACGCCGAACCTCAGCCTTGTGGAGTCTTTGCGTACTCGATCCAAACGTGTAACTCCGGCAGATCTTCGCATCCATTACGCTGAGGCGCCTTTTAATTTTTTTGGTAACGGGCCAGCACTCAGCTCCGTAAATAGCTACAGGTGGGACGACTGCTCTGTAGATCTTCGACTTTAGGCGCTCTTGTATCTTCTTGTCGCAGAGCACTCCCGTCAGAGAGCGCCATTTGGACCACGCTGCATTCACGCGTGTGTTGACTTCAACGATAAACCGCCATCGGACGCGGTTGCTGATCCCATACTTGAATACCGAAGTACGTGGCAGCTCAATGCCATTTACCTTAATGGAGCTGGACTCATCTTCGTCAGTCGTCATATACTCGGCCTTCTTTATATTAAATTTGAGTCCAAATCTCTCAAAGCAATCGCAACAAGCTTGTACCTGCCTCTGGAGTTCAATCTTACTTCGCTAGCGAACATTACATATTCAGCATAAAGCAGCGTCCAAGGGACTGGCTGCTGAAGATTACGCGATATGGCATCCATAACGACGACGAAGAGTAGAGTGTAGAGCGGAGACTCTTGATGTACTGCGACAGAGATGGGAAACTCCATCGACGTACCTGCTGCAGCTTGCACTCGACTCTTTGGACAAGAGTACAGTATTCATACACACCCTATGTGCTCTTCGGGGAGTCCATGTTCATATCATTTCACGCGGAACGCGATCAAAGGGCTTCTACAAATATAAAGAATATAAATAACATAAATATAGTATAAAGAGCCCCAGCGTCATCTCTAAGAACGGGTAACTCCGGATGAGTTTTTAGCTTAGCCCGCGTATAAGAAACAGCGCCTTTTTCTTGTGTGTTCTGGAGGCAAGCTTTTCCTTGTAGGCTAAAAACCTTCTTACGTACGATCCAATTCTTAACACACATTCTTATATTGTGGATCCGAAAGAGGATTTTGTAGCAAGCTGAAAAGACGTGTCTTTTAAGCAATTAAATTAGAAATTTGTTTCGGATAACGCCGTACAAGGTCTTTTTTTAAATCAAACGGTACAAATCTGGATAGACCAGCGTAGACGACACGACAGATTCTCTTGTATAAATCGTCGGTGTTTTCATATCCTTCAAAAAATGCCCACCAATCTATGGAATGAAAGTAAACTCTAGACCCGAATAGTCTGCCTTAGAAAAGTTGGAAGAGGTAAATTTCTTTGATATAGCACAGGCATAAAGATTTCGAAAGCAACTACATTGGGGTCAGATGATCCAAAAGGGGGGAGAACGGAAATATTGTCGAGAAATGGTGTTGAGATCAGAATTATATCAAGAATTGTGTCACCCCGAGTAGGTTTTTTCACTTGTTGCACTAAGCCACAACATTCAAAAAGTTCCAGGAATTTGATCAGGCACTGACTACGTGGCTTAGGACGTTGAGCCCAATCAATGTCAAGGTTGAAGTCGCCCAAGACGATCAAATGGCTATTTGAGAGGCACAGTTCTAACAAGAAATCTAAAAGAGCGTCATCTTCACAAGTGTTCACGCTAGGAGGGCGGTAAACTAAAACTACTCTAAAATCAACCACATTTGTAGAATCCAAGATGTAGAGACATAGGATATCCGACATGAGGCAGGAAGAGGTGTCAGCAGCTGTCACGTTCAACGTATTTTTAGCCATGCAACATATACCGCCACCTTTGCGGTCTCTGCGGTCAATTCGAAAAAGCTTGTATGGAAATCAGCAAAAATTTCTGAATCAGATACTTTGTTGGAAAGCCAAGTTTCAGTTACAAATAGCAAATCCGGCTGGTAATTTGACAGGAAAAGGTGAAGGTGATGAAGTTTGTTGACCAGCCTGCGGGCATTGAATAGAAAGCATTTCACGGCTGTTGGAGGTACACCGTCTCCAGTCAGATGTTTCCCTGAACCCTCCGTTTAGGAAGGTCATCGACTCGACTTAACTCTCTACGGTATATCACACGACCATTTGACTGCTTGTTCCTTTCCCTGCATTCCTGCCTCAACTCGTACTCTCGCTGACGTTCCTCGGAGGTTATGCTTCGGCGAACACGAACTTTACTAAAAGCAGCGAACTCTCGAAGCCTCCAAGAATTGGAAAGGGCAGCTGCCCAGTGAGACTTTAAAGGTAAAACTACCTTCACCTTACGAGTACGGCCGCGCTCCTGTTTACCCAAGCTATACACCTCCAAGGGACGACATTCAAGGTTTAAGACATCGAAAACTTCACTTACCTTTCCCTCGAGGTCCCTTTCTTTTGCTGAGGCGGAAAGGTCTGCAGGAGCCTCAGGGAGCCACTCAATAACAACGCTTCGTTCCCTTTTTTCCATCTCGATTCTTACAGACATTTCCTGAGGCAATTTTAAAACTAGTAGATACATAATCTTTTCAATGACAGGGTCCCTATTCCTCGAGAGAACCTCACTAATTAGCTCACTGACTGATAACCTGGCAAAGTTTCCATGGACGGAGGAGCTCTCTGTGTTGTTTTTGAGCACCTGGGACGTACTGCTGGACTTTGCCGAGGTTCAGAAGCTCTTTTGTTGCTATTGGTACGCCGCGACATGATGACCTATTGACGAGACGTAAAAATCAATAAGCACCGCGAAATCCCAGTCCGTGAAAAGATTTTTAAGAGAAAGAAAAACGTAATAAAAGCAAGTTATACTGATAGTGAATAAAGACACTCATTCACAGGCCTTCAATAAAGAGATCACTTATGAAGAATACAGGAAATAAAGTAGATAAGAACAGGCAAAGGAAGAAGACGCAAAAGATCTTGAGAATGAGTCTGCACATCGCGTTGGCGGTCGCCCCAGTAGTCTCTTTTGGTCTCTCGGGAGCCATTCTTCGACACAGAGACTCCATCTATCGTCCTTTCGTCGAAGCAGGTGTCCGGCTCAGCGATACTTGGAGTTCTTCATGTACTGCAGCAGGTCTGCTAATTGCGAGTTCTCCCGTAGCTGCGAGCTTCGTAAGCCCTCTCGTCATTGCTGTCGAAGGCTTGTCCTCAGAAGACAGCTCTCCAGTGTACGATGCGTAGATCGCAATGCTCTGGCGATTGTCTTGTTGTCGGGACAGGCTTCCGTCACGTAAGACATCGCAGGCAGTACAGAGGCGTTGAATATCGAGACCCTGAGGCCGGCATCCTTGACCTGATCGGTGACTTCGTGAATCGAACTGAAGGCTGTCCATGCTGCGCGTCTCCTGCGGGCGATTTCAGGAGCGAGGTCGTTATCCATCTTCAGCTCTCTTCCCAGATAGACGTAGGAGTCGACCTTTGTAGAGCGACTCCATTTAATCTACCGAGTCCCGTGTCGCACCACTGGTTGACCATAAATTGCGTTTTGGTCATATTCATGTCCAATCCAATCATACCTGCCATATTGAACTCGTTTAGCATTTCCTCGACTTCTGCCGTACTGGTAGAGATGAAAACAATATCGCCGGCGAAGCGAAGGTTGCTGATCCGTTTACCGTCGACATGGTAGCCTTTAGTTCAAGTCCTTCATGGCATCTTGGAGTGCCGCTGTGAATAGCTTAGGAAAAATCGTGTCTCCCTGCCGTACTCCTTTTCCGATAGGAATCTTAAGCTTTTGATCGAACAACTGGATGGTGGTCGATGTGTTCGAGAAGCATTCGTCGAGAAGTCGGATGGAGGGCGATGGTATACCAGCATGCACAAGCACGTTCAGAATGGCGTTGACTTCCACAAAGTGGTACGCTTCCGATAATCCACGAAGACAAGGACAAGTGGGAGGTGGTATTCGCGGCTCCTTTCGATGAGCTGTGAGACAGTCTGAATATGGTCCATGCAGGAGAAATCCTTGCGAAACCCTGCTTGCTCCACTGGCTGATATTCATCCAAGCAGCGCTCCATGCGGTTAAGCAGTATCTTGGTGAAGATCTTGTACACAACCGAGAGAAGACTGATGTGTCGATAGTTGTTGATATTCCCCTGCTGACCTTTTTTGAAGATTAGAACTGTTTTCGATTCCTTCCATGTGTCCGAAATCCTACCAAGTCGAAGGTAGTGGTTGAAGTGCTTGGCAAGAAGTGAGCAGAGGGCACTGCCACCCGCACGAAGGAAGTCAGCAGAAATGCCGTCCGGTCCGGGAGCGGTGCCTGGCTTCATCCTTTTGATGACATGAGCAACTTCTGATTCCAGAATGGGAGGTAGTTCCTCAGCTGGTGGCATCAAGCATTTAGGGACAGTGCTGGAAGAACAAAACGGATCTGTGTAGAATTCTTGAACGATGGTCTCCATCGCCCTTCGAGACGTTTGCGTTGTTCCATCCTTATCCACGAGGGCTGACATTATTGTCTTCCGGTCGCAGAAATCTCGTTTGCAGCGCTTTATGCTCGCATAAGCCAACACTATTGTCGAGACTTCCTCGAAGTAAGTGCGCCATCGGTTCAAAACCATCTTGCGGTCCATGAGTAGATGACCGTTTTCATTGATGCCAAAGAACTTCTCGCCATCCTCAGTGTGGCGATGACAAACCTTTGCGAGTCGATAAAGAAATCGCTCGCTATTGCGCGACTCAAGCCTCTCGTTGACATCATCGAAATGAGTGGCTATTGCAACGGCATCCGCCTTCTTAGCGGCTTTCTTGGCTTCCTGATACAGGCGCCATTTATAGGCTGTCTTATCGCCGAGAAACGCGTGGTATAATCTTTTCTTCCCTCGGACATTTTCCTTAGCATCGTTAGTCCACAGCCATGACTGCTTATCGACCTTGCACTGTCCCGGTTTCGTAGTGCCGAGATCGGAAATGGCCATGTCTCGTCGACGGTCGTGACCGTCGGCAACCAAATGTGCGGAGTCACAGCTGCTCCCTTTTCTTTCAGTCGTCACCACTTGATCCCTAACGGACCGCTCCGTTCGACCTGCCTAAACATCGGTGGTGTGATCTTCATAGTGCAGATCAGTGGGCGGTATTGTGTGGCGACGTTTCATACGGCACGACCTTCGCGTCCGTGACAAGCCCTTGGTCACGATTTCGCACAAGGACAAAGTGGAACTGCGTTTTAGAATTCCCGCTGTAGAATGAGATAAGGTGGGATTCACGTTTTCAGAATCTGGTGTTCACGATGGTGAGGTCGTGCGACTCCGCGCACTCGAGGATGCGCTCACCATCAGCGTTACGTGAACCAAACCGAGACCACCGTGGCAGCCGTACCCGTCTTTCGCAGCGCTAACGTGTCCGTTAAGGTCACCTGCGACAATGGTTACGTTTTGTGACGGCACTTCTGCTGTCTTCTCATCAAGCAGGCATCAAAATTCGTCCTTGGCTCGCTCAGAGCAGCCAGTCTGTGGAGCATTTGCAGAGAAAAGATGATACCGCCGCCGTTCTTCAGCGATCCCGACCTTCATGAAGCGGTCATTGAAACGTTGCACGCTTGCAATTGCGTCTCGAAACCGCTCTGAGACGATTATGCCAACACCGCTGTTGGGTTGGGACTGCCACACAGAACGGCATTATAGCCTTGGCCTATGCCTTTTGACTTGCAATAGGACCACCGCTTCTCCTGCACCGAGCAGAAACCAACTCTTCTTCGCTCCAGTGCTTCAACCAACTCGCACGAGCGGCCCGTCAAACGTACCTCAAAAATGATGAATACCTCAAAAATTAGATTCAGTAGTGGTTTGATTTAAGAACTGCAGTCTTTTGCGCGAGAGGAATTAGGAAATTACCCAG
>CANDYH010000724.1:0-23356 GCA_947396885.1 Heligmosomoides polygyrus polygyrus | reverse complement strand
CAGCGGCGGTGGTTCAACCGTTAGTATACTGCCCGGAAAACCGAAGACGAGGGTTCGGGCCTAGCGACGGAGGTTTCATCACAAGTAAACAGCGTGTAAAAGCAAATACCAGGTAGCGGAAGCAGTCCATGGGCTTGACCCACTAGGATTTTACTATAGAAAACGCGTTGTCTTGGAACAGTAATAGCTGACGAATTTTAGGATTTTATCCAGCATATTTTTTGAAGTTTTAGAGAGTCTTCGGGCAGCAGCAGCATTCGGAAGAGGTGCCGGCTGTCGCTGCATTCCAATTCAAGGTTTTTGTGTTGAGTTTTCTGCCCAGGCCGTTTAAGTATTCCATTCTTACGAGGTTTGTGAAATGGTACCTGTTAGCGGGGGTAGCCGCAAGAAGATAGGAGAGGTTGAAGAAGGAAGTCGAAGGAGAAGAACGAGGGATAAGGAAGAGGAGGGCAGAAGACGATATGGCAGGAACCCTATTTGAACCCCTGATGAGTAGAACAAAGATTCTACCCGTCTGCTATGTTCACCTGATCAACTGTACCAGGATTGCACGAGGTCAGAAGACTGATTTGTCCATCGGGTGGCCACCGGAAGTTATTGTGTAGGGTAAATACGCAGTCAAATTGCCAATTAGGAGATTACATGGTAAGTTGTTGCACAACCAAAATTCTAGGTGCCAACCTAGGGAATGCTTCATGTCATCCAAACTGCGTTTCAATTTTTTCAAGAATTTCATCTAAACCGAGACAAAATTCTAGTCGGAAACTGCGACGGTTGGTGTAGGAAATTAAAGATTTCCGAGATGCTCCACGCACTACTTCCGTATTACTTAGCTCCCCAATGCACCTCCATATGCTCAAAAATGCAAATTAGAAAGATGAAAGTAGAATTTTTAATCTATGCGAAAAATTGAGTTGAAAAAAGAAATAATGCAAATAATAGTGCACAAAATATTCGTAAAAATGTGAAACAAAATGAATAAAAGGAAAATGAATGTTAAGATATAGACAAAACTATATGCTGAACAGCCTCCATTGTTTCGGAGGATCAACATGGCACCGCGGCACTGGATATGTGAAGACTCTGGTTAGGCAATTTACGGCGTCCTTAGATGGCGCGAGTGGTCACAGAGGCAGGAGATGGACCTGCTCCGGAACTATTCTGGGTCCCGACCAGGGCTATTGAACATTTCAGTCGTAGTCAACCGCTACAAACAAACGAAAATTTAAAATCGAACCATCTTTCACGTCAAAATTAATTGGGGAATGCGCTCGTAGACTATTTCTCCGTTTTTGAACAATTTTTTAGATGACACTCAGTTAGCATTTGGAGTGAGTCTCTTCGTAACTGTGTGGCCAAAATGTCTTCTAGCCTAGTCGAAATCTCACCTATGCAAGAGAGTAAGGTGTTTTAATAGGCCTCCAAATATCTATGTTTCTTTCTTCAAAGAAACGATTTTGTGTCCATTTTAATCATGCGAAAAGTGTGCGGATAACGGCAAAGAAGTGTTTTGTGGGCAACTTTGCCACGTTACAACGTTACGTTACAGCGTACAATTAACGTTTTCAACCCTAAAGGTTCTGACATCGCAGCTTGATTTCAACTACAACGTTTAGCGGGACAAATGAGTAAAGTACACATAAATTTGATGTTCCAAAAATTAGAGTCCTCCAAAGTGAGCACATTTTCTGAAAACAATGCCAATTAACTTATCGGATCATTTAAAAAATTACATCATTGTGACTGCAATAAGCTATGGAATCCAGAAAATCATGTGTTATTATACCTAAGTTAGAAAATATGCTTTAATAAGCTGAATCTCCTCTTTCGTTAGCTACTTAGGAGCTCATCATTTTCATCAGCGTCTGTCCCGCTTATCAGGGTGCACACCAGCCATCTTTAAGTCCAAGTGCAACGTATTCGGGCGTCTCCTGGGCCGATTTCCAGGAACCTCAATGTTCAGGCCAATCTTACGGATGGTGTCGTCGTTAGCGCGAAGGACAATGCCGTATCATTGAAGGCGGGCTTCGCTCAGCTTCTCGGCTATCGAGGCGATACCGAACCTGTGCCGTATGGCGTCGTTGCGGACGGGGTCCACACGCGTGACTACAGCCGTCCACCATAGCATTTTCGTTTCCACTACACTGAGACTGCTTTCAATTTCCACTGTTGACCGTGAGAGCTCAGTACCATTGATCTTAATAGATCTGTGCTCATTCACATCCGTCCTCAAGTACTCCATCTTTTTGACGTTTAGCTTGAGAACGAACAATGCCAAGCGATCGCACCACGCATGTGCCTGTCGCTCGAGTACGCTTTTGTCTTCACATGCAAGCATGACGTCGTCAGCGCAGCAGCGTCCAAGGTGCCGCCATTTGTAGACCTCGTGAGATTGCATCTATCACGACGACGAAGAGCAGCGGGGATAGCGCAGATCCCTGATGCACCCTTACAGAGATGGGAAATTCCGGCGAGGTGCCCGCCGGCGCTCGCACATGACTCTTTGGGGAAGAGTACAGAATGCGCATCCACTCAATTTGTTTTTCAGGAATACCATGTTCTCGCAACGCGTACCATATAACATCTCGCGGAACGTGGTCGAAGGCCTTCTCCAAGTCCAGGAAGGCAAAACGCACCGGTTTCTGTTTCTCGCGGTGCTTCCCTAGCAAAAGACGAACAGCGTGAATGGTATCAGCAGTGCCACAGCTAGAGATCCCGGATACGTCCATCGACAATTCGCTCAGAAATTTTCATGATGTGCGAAAGAAGGCGAATTAGACGGCAACTAGCGCAGTCCGCAGGACTGCCCTTCTTCTTCCAAATCGGGATGGTCATGCTTTGCTGCCAACTTTCAGGCACTTTCTTTTCAGCAACAATCTGATTGATAAACTCTGTCAGCCAGTCAGCAGGGCACCAGCCCTTCGACTTCCACAGCTCGGCCACTGGTCATCAGGACCAGTGGCTTTGCCAGATTTCATCCTCTTCAGGGCTGCTTCGGTTTCGCTCACTGTGATCTTCCGAACGGGACCGTATACACGGAATGCAAAAGGAATAGCAGGATGGTCAAATCCAACATTCAAGATTTCCTTGAGGTAGTCTTGCCATCGCTTCACAGCCCTCTTACGATCCACCAGAAGACGTCCATTGTCGTCGTTAATGCCAAAGAACTTCTCGATGTCTTCTGCTTGGCGGCAGCGAGCTTTGGCGAGTCGGTAAAAATAACGCTCACCGTCGCGCATTTCCAGTTTTTCACTCACATCAGCATAGTATGCAGCCTTAGCAGCAGCCACTGCTTTCTTTGCCGCTTTCTTCGCTTTTCGATAATTCCACCAATTATGGACCGCTTTATCACCGATGAATACGTGATAGAGCCGTTTCTTTTCTCGGACTTTCTTACTGAAATCATCAGTCCACAGCCAAGCCTACTTGTCGACCCAACGCCGTCCAGGCTTCGTTGTGCCGAGTTCGAGGCGGGCAGCCCTTGTTATTGCATCGGTAACATCCTTCCAGGTTTCGTCGAGAATTGTCACCGTCGGCAACCGAATGCGAGAAATAACTTTCGCTTCCTTCTCTTTCAGTCGCCACCATTTGATTCTAGCCGATTCGCATCGCTCGACATGTTTACACCTCGAAGGTGTGGTCTTCAACGAGCAGATCAGTCGACGGTGTTGCATGTCAACCGTCTCGTAACGCACGGTCTTCGCGTCTGTGACAAGGCCCTGGTCGCGACGCCTAACAAGGACATAGTCAACCTGCGCTTTAGTATTCACTCTATAAAACGAGATGAGGTGGAAGTTACGCTTTTGAAATTTGGTATTCACGATGGTGAGGTCATGTGAGTCTGCATACTCAAGTATACGCTCACTATCGGCGTTGCGCGAATATCCAAAACCACCATGACAGCTGTAGCCGTCTTTCGTTGCTCCGACGTGACGATTAAGGTCACCTGCCACAACAATCATATTTTCTGACGGCACTTCCGCTGTCTTCTCATCAAGCAGGGACCAGAACTCTTCCTTGGTTTGCTCGGAACAACCTGTCGGTGGAGCATGCGCAGAAAAGAACTGGCATCGTGGCATCACAGTCTTCATCAAGCGGTCATCGAAACGTTCTACGCTTGCTACATAGGAGCTGTGGGTGTAATTGTCTCCCGCGAGGGAAGGGTCCAGCTGCCCCAGATAGAAATTAGGCCATAGAAGTGTTTTTCAGGCGCTCGCTAGGCGCTTTGAAGCTCATCTGGAAGAGGGCTCGGTGCTGATCACAAATATGCGTTTCAATTTACAATGCACTCAGTTTGAAGAGTGCTACAGAAAAAAGGCGGAAAAGGCGTTTTTTTTTCGCTTTTCCGCCCAAAGACCAAAAACTAAGGCCGGTGTTGTAGAATACTAGAAGAAACCGAAAGCGAGCTGCTTTCCCAGAATGACGAGAACAATGAGAACAAATATGATACTAAGCACTACACATCAACTACTACCCAATAATTCAAACAGATTGACTTTTCTGAGGGCTCCTCGAATTTTGTGAGATGATTCGCACACCATTAAAGAATTGAGAAGGCTTTTGGACCGTTTTGCTGTTCGAAGAGTAAAAGAGTTTGATCGCTGTTGTCTCCGGTAACTTCCCATTTGTTGTGCAAACGTCCGAAACACTCCTCTTCATCCATTTGTGGGCCGAATCACCCAGAACTTCGACGGTTTCAAGCGCTCTTAATTGAGAACGCTAAGATATACAGCGCCTATAAAACATGCACGAATGCTGTTCACGCGAGACGAAGTGTGCTGTAGCATTGCTTATTCATAACTTTTGGACAGCGTTCCTTATAATCCTTCTGCGCTGCACTGTTCTTATTTACAAATTCTACTAAAAGTGCTGACTGCTCCTTTTGTTCCCCTAGCTGAAATTTAGGAACTTTTTTATTGTCTTGTAGTAACAGGCACAATGTTACAGAAACCTATGCACTTTTAAGCAATTCTTTTCATGCGATGTCACCCTTCTTCAAAACTTCTACACAGGTTGCGTTTAGGACAAGGATCTCACCATTCTATTAGGTTGGAAAAAAGTCTTTTTATTTTTTTCAAAGATTTATTACTTCACAAATGCAAAGTCAAATCATTTGAAATAAGCTCCATTTTGTTCCACTACACGTCTTCAAAGACTTGGTAATTTTTCAATTCCTCTCGCGTAAAAGACTTTTAAAGACAGTTCTGGAGACGAACCACCGCTAAATCCAATTTTTGAGGTCTTCTCCGTTTCAAGACATTTCTCTCCAATTTCTGGCTTGAGAGCATGGAATAGAAGGTAGCCGGTAGGGGCGAGGTCAGGGCTATACGATGGATGTGGCATTACTTCCCAGCCCAGCTCCTCTGTTGTTTTTCTTGTAAGCCTTGCAACAGGTGGTTTTGCATTGTCATGCAGGATCGTCACCTTTGACTTCTCAGGCTTCTTTTCTCAGACAGCTGCAGCGACTTTGTGGATTTGGCCACTGTATGTGGTAGCAGTAAGTGTCTCTCCATTTCTGAGAGTTTCCCAGTAAATCACTCCTCTGATATCCCACCAAACACTCAAGAGAATCTTCCTTTCGTGAGCCTTGGGCTTGAGATCAGGCTTTCTCTCCTTTTTGTACCCATTGCCTTTTTCTTCGGAATTTGGCATACAGAACACAGAACCCATCGCCTATCACAATATGCGGCAGGAACGAACTTCTTTCGTGTCTGGACAGAACAGAAGCAGCGATGGAGAGCCGCTGACCTTTCTGAGTGTCTGACAGGGTATGTCGAATCCGAGCTCCGAATTTCCTTACAAAGCCGAGATTCTTCAGATGGATTCTCACTACCCTATGAGACACTTCGAGCTTCTCTGCCGGATGGCGTGTCGTCTGCCTACTATCGATACGAAGAAGATGGAGTAGTTCAGTGTCGTTCAATTCAGTTGGCCTTCCTGACCGTGCCTTGCCTTCGAGTGAATAATTCCCCTTTAAAAACTTTCCGAACCATTCGTAACAGTTGCGATGAGTAATAGATCCCAATCCATACATATATATCGTTAATTTGGTCGGCTGCCTGACATGCTGTAGATCCTTTAATGAGTTCATGAAGAATGACGTGCCGAAAATGGCTCTGAGGTAGATCTGGAGTAGAGAAGGGGGAGATAATGAAACACAAGAAGGGTCTTGACCTATGTCCGTGTGCGAACGGTAGACAAGTGTGATAGGATTGCGAAATCAGCTATCAATATTGGCTAGTGCGTTTACAAGGAGAACGGTAATTTTTTTCGAAGGGTGAAAAGACTTTTTTCAACCTAATATAACAACGTTGCCTTCAATGTGAGTAGAGGCGTTCGCCAAGGGGCTACCATACCCACGAAGCTCTTCAGCGCCGCCCTCGAAAACGTCATCCGCAATTTCGAATGGGAGTGAAGATTGACGGCCGGCAACTGCATCTTATTCGCTTCGCTAGCGACATCGTGTTTGAACACCAAGCGTTAGCAAGACGGAGCAATTTCAGGCCGACGTCGGTCGTGTATGTAGGAACGCTCGACTGCAGCTGAATCTTACGAAGACGATGTTCGTGAGGAACAGACAAGTTTCTGATGCCCCACTCTCGATCATCGGAGCGAACATCTCTGAATGCTCCAGCTACGTGAATCCGGATCGCGAAGATAACATGGCTAAAGACTTAGTGCCAAGGATAAGCAGAAGGAAACAAGCGGCTTGGAAAGCTTCCAAAACTGTCGAAGTTGTGAAGAGGACAAAGAACGTCCGACTCGGTGGACACCTATTCGACTCCTCTACTGTTTCAGCGTTGACGTACACCTCCGAGTCTTGGCGACTGCAGAGTGGACACGCGATAATCGCGCACAACAAAGACAAGAGAGGACGGCGATTTCTTCGTGAAACCTCTAAACGAACAATATGACGCGCTTCGTGGCCCTTTAGAATGGAGGATCCATTGGAGCACTCTGGCACATGAAAAAGACGAATGGAGACGCTTCTGACGCTAGCTCGAACAACTCACACTTTAATAGAACGACAGATGATGCGGTATGGTGATACAGTGTCATCCTCATCAGCTTCGTGAGATGACGTGGTTACTTTTATCGGTTGAATGTGTAGAATCCCAAGCATTCGCTAACTCAGAACCGCGCCAGAACCTAGACAGAGCCCGTGATCGCTGCCCCTCTTCTTCCCTTCATTGTGTAAGTAGTACTAGCTTAGAATGAGCCCAACTAAAGCGTCCCATAAATGGAACCCATTCTCGACGGAAATGACATTCTCGTAATAATTATTTTCCTTTGTGAATACCTTTGTTTGAATTTTCCAGCTTTTCCTTGCTCCTGTTGCTTTATTTGTCTGAAACCAATGTTGCTCAAGGTATTCTTTCAACATATCAGCAACGTGCGACTATGTTGGCTAAGCACTTCCACAAATCATTCTTGAATGATAACATGAATGGGGGCAGGGATGTTATTCATGATACTGATACTGAAATGTTTGTTTCTCCTATCGAAGACAGCACAGTATTGTTTTATGATGTAGACGTTTACAAACACCTATGCAATCTGCCTTTGTCTTATTCAACTACACCCGATGAAATCCCTCCTTATTTTATACGTAAGGCTGCCGTTGCGATTGTTGCTCCACTAATCTTTAACTTCAGCTACATGTATAGTGAAGTCCTTCACGTTGGAAGCATGCTTATGTTACACCCATTCCGAAAAGCCTCCTTATTCTGACGTCTCGAACTATCGCCCTATTAGCATAACGTCGATTTTTGCTAGAGCTTTGAAAAAAATTTAAAACTATTAATAGTGAGACATATAGAAAACAACGGCATTATTCCCGATAGTCAGCATGGCTTTAGAACAGGAAGATCAACTGAGACTTCGATGCTTGTTTCTCTGGAAGAATGGACAAAAGCACTTGATCAAAACCTTGATGTTGATGTCATTTTCTTCGATTTCTCCAAAGCATTCGATAGAGTCCCTTTTAAGAAGCTTATCTTCAAGCTTGAAAATATCAATTTGCATCCTAGGATAGTGAAATGGATTAGCAACTTCATCACTGGTAGGTCTTTCCAAGTCAACGTCAATCAGTCGTTTTCCGCCTATCCAGCCACAAGCGGAGTACCTCAAGGTGGGGTTTTATCTCCCATCTTGTTCATTATATACACGTCTGATTTTCCAAGCTCGATAAGACCGTTTAATATCTCTTGCCAAATGTTTGCTGACGATATCAAAGTCTACAAGAGCATTCAAAAAACTGACGACCGTGTGGCACACCAGTCAGCTATTACTGCAGCTGCTGATTGGTCTGTTACCTGGAAGCTCCCCCTCTCTAGTACCAAAACGAACTTTCTTCACCTCGGAAGCGTAGAAGACGATTACTTTTATTACCTCCATAGAAATCAGATAAATAAAAAACATCGTGACCTAGGCTTTATTTTAAACGCTAGACTTACGTTTGATGAACATTGCGAAGTAATAGAGAGTAAGGCAGATAGAGGCATTCACAGTTTATTTAGAGGCTTGTCCACAAACACAGTTAGTCACCTCAGATTGGCTTACATTTCTTATGTTCGCCCCATACTCGAATACGGGACCACTGTGTTCAATCCACCTACTAAGCGCAGCCAAACCAGGCTAGAAGCGGTGCAGAATAATGTCACTCGAAAGCTTTGGATACGGCTTTACGGTTATGATTACACGTCCATTCCACCTTCAAATGTTCGGAACAAAATTTTCAATCTTTCTAGTTTGCTACTTCGCAGGAAGAGAAATGATTTGCTCGTGATTTATAAAATGATCACTGAAAGAGTAAGCTTACGTCCCGACAAATTTTACACAACATCTTCTTCAAACACGCGTGGTTGTAGGACAAAAATTCATTTTCCTAAGGCAAGGTCGCGACTGCGAGCCTTCTTTTTTACCCAAAGAGCTGGTTCGGAGTTTCTAAAATTTTCTAAAAAATGTGGTCTACCGAGTTCCATTTCACAACTGAAAAAGTTCATTGACAGGTACATCAAAGGATGATTCATTAGGGTGGTGTATTTCTAATCATCTATCATGCATGCATGTTTTGTTCTTCTCGTTGTGTTTATCCTTTATTGTCTTTTCGGATAACTGGTTCTGTCTGCGTGAATATCCACGTACACTATAAATAAAATAAAATAAATATCAACTATGCTCTTGTAAATGTATTATCAAAAATAGAGAAGCATTTTAGCAGCGATTTGTCACAGAAATACAAACTGCATCAGTTCGAGGAAGATATCTGAAAATAAACTGGGTTCTTTATGGATGAGTACGCTCAACATCGTCGACATACGTAAATAAGAAATAAATTTTGCAGGTCATATCCAATGACTTTGTTGTTTGCCTTGCTGCATATTTTTTGCATTACTGAGGTGTACTCAAACTCTCAAACTGCGTCCTTTGATGGTGAAGAGCACTGGACTGCGGACGAATTAGCTCAGTGCGAGATGCATGGAACCGAGTATTCACGTGAGCGAATTTTGCATGCTTGCCACTAGTTGGCTCCAGAGTGTGTGGTGGTGCAGTCAGAGAAGGCGCCGACTGTCGTCCGCATCTCATACCGATGTCCATGGTCAAATTGCCTCCCATTTTTTCATCCTCGGCCATCTCAACTTATATATAAGCCAAATGCGCAGTTGAAACAGTCTCAACGATATTCGGTAGAAGAAGAATGTCCGCCTTAAACGCTTTTTTTCGCTACCGATCTTTATCTTTACTCTTTTGTTGGCTCTAAAATAATACCTTAATGTTTTGTTTAAAGCATAAACCGAAGACACATATATGTAGATCACACGGAGTACGGTAGTACGGAGAGGGCAGTGACACATAACTCAGTAGACGTTGTGTAATCCTTTATGCCCTCATGAACGGTATTTACCAGCACCATTGCCTCCTCCCCGTAACTGTAATGGACAGTGCTCGAAAAAATGGAGAGCAAGACATTCCATAACAATAGCTGGATAAATATGCTACATTTTTAAAGAGTTAGTAGAATTATCAAGATCAAAAGCAAAAAAGTCTCAGGCAGATACTCAGACTAATTATGTGATTCGTAGTCCTTGCTGTGTGGATACAGAACAAAAGCGACCTGTTGTCATCATAGGTGTGAGAGAATCTTCTGAATCAACTCCTTCAGCTAGAGTGGTGCATGATGCTAATTGCGTTGGTATCATTCTTGATTTTTTCTCCATCGATTGTCGGCTAGTAGCTGTTTACCGCATGGGGCGTTCTATTCCAAGCACAGCCAGGCTTATAAAGTTGTATTTCCCACTTCATTTTTTGATTCCACAACATTAAAGACGGCTCCTCACTTAGGGTATTTCTCTGAGCGGGGTGTTTTCATGAGACCTTTGCTAACCAAATGGAACGGGAGCGCCTTAACTCCGAAAGATCATCCATTCCAAATTGTCCACGTTTAGATGACATAACTCATAACAATCGTGTTGTGTCCGAGAAACATAACAGCAGTCATATCGGCCATCCCTTGTCGAGCACTCACGATGCTTTAGATCCAGCAAAGTTTCATAATTGTTCTTCCCCGTCGGAAAACATCTAAGGCCTCAGAGGGATTTAGATTCAATCACTACCTGCGCTCTAGCTAATATCAGGTCAATCCTGAAACGTATGGCTTCAGAACTCTAACGAAACAAAGTACTGGTCTTATCATGCTGATTGAAACATGACTTCATGAGCACGTTGATACAACACCAATATTGGGCGGCAGTTGTTCCAAGTATGTAACTTTCGTTGCGATCGTAATGTTAAAAAAGGGTGGAGGTGTTGCATTGCTTGCACTGAAATCGCTGTCCCCTTCACTAATCTTTAAAGAGTCGGTTGAAGATTCTTATGAGGTGTTATGCTGTAATCTGCATATAGGGTGACCATCATTCGTTTTGTAGTGTACAAAACACCAGTCTGTACTGCTGTTATGTCGAATCAATTAGCTAAGGTTGCAAGTGATTTATTAGCCTGTAACCAACAATGCGTTTTGATAGACAATTTTAAATTCTCAGAGACCACTTGTAGTGGGAAACCTGGAATCAAGCGGGCAGCTCATATGCACAAAACGTTCTCAATATGTGTGAAACGCACACACCCTCATAATGAGTCCTCATTCTCATTACAGAACCCTGGTCAGTAATTTAAGAGCATGTACCCCTCTAGGATCAAGTGACCATTCCGTCCTCCGTTTTGACATCAACGTACAAGCACCCCTTCACATATATGTGTTCAAAAGAGGTTTCACATTGGCTAATTATGGTAGTAGAACAAGATATTTGGGAAGCATTGACTGCCTCGCCTCGCTCAGTAATGTTGATTCAGTTTATGGGAAATCTTAAATTTAATTAATATACTGACCATTCAACCACTGAATTATTTGTTCCGGCCAAAAAGATGACATCGGCAAATTCCAATCTTCCATCTCATCTTGAAAGGCACCTTGAAAAAAGGGAGGAAGCGCAACCAGACGAAGGATAATCGTGAAAATTGGGCCGTGTACAGGCAATTGTTCCATAAATTTGAAAAAAGCTGAAACGTTTGATAGTTGAGAAGCGAACCATAAGATCTGGTAACGTAAGTTTGGGTTTACAGATTGGTAAACTCTCGTCTGCAAGAGGAGATTCAGGCTGTGCAAGCTTTACGCTTTTCTAGTGGTCAGATTGTTCATCGCGATGATGATAAGACTGAACTGTTAACAACAGCATTACAGAACATGTTGAGGCTTCCGATGCTGAAACAATGGATGAATGATTCAAATCAGTTTTTTTTTAAGCCTCAATTGGCTGGTACCAAGGATGTAAGCTGTTACAACGATGTTTGTTGCAATCAAATTATTTAACGCCAGGCGGGACTCGAACCCGTACTATGGATGAATGCTTCAGACCCATATTCCATGTAACGGAAGGCTCAGTTTGGTTTCATAACTGGGAGATTTATTATACAGATTTCGTACGACTGGGCTTGTGCTGCTGCAAACTAATTAATTAATTAATATGGAGACAGCACCTAATGGTAGTTTCCTCTGCAAAACAATCACGGATTAATGGACGCGCGACGTAACCCCCACCACAAAAATTACCATCTTCCAGATCTAACAACGGGTTGAAGCAGGTACTCGGGAGTGAAGATACTCTACCGAAGCCAAAATCTACTGTTTAAATTCTTCTGTGCCACACGCTAACTGCTCTAGTGACTAGGCAACGCGCGCCCAACGCTGCTTCAAGGCGGACGACATGCAGTCGACAAGGCGAACTTTTAGCGGCCAAAACTCGTTTAGGAGATTCATCTAGCAAATCTGGCCTAATATCACTCATACACTGCGATCACTGCTTCGAGCCTTTCACATGATACAGGCCTCTATCCGAAGTATCATGAGAAGCTGAGAGCATTCCCTGGACAAACAGACAGACTGAAAATTACCTACAACCCTCGACAGGTCACACTGAAAAACTCAAGTTCACTGACCTCACTCGTTAGATCGGAAACAACTTCGACTTTTTAGTTATTCCTGGCAACTTTGCCGACGCTTTTGTGATAAACCATCAAATAAATGCCTGACACCTTTCCCGACTTTGTGTTGAACCATCAAGTAACTGTTTGCAGCAAATCTGTGCTATTCGCATATGCTCAACTATCAGAGGCTTAATGTTGAAGTGCTATTTGAAGACCCTATTCTGGTAATTTTTCGAGATTTTGCCTCACAGAAAGAGGTAACGGAATTCTTAGCGGACGCTAAAAAGCAGAAACTTTCACTTCAGGTATTTTTTCAGATTCATAAACTGACAGAGATTTCTCAGAATGTCATGATCTGGCTTTCTACAGGAGGTGGTTGACATGACCAACGAGACATCAACCAAGCGCGTCATACGCAACGACCGAGTTGCAAATGGCACATTCATTTCTCATGAAAAAACAACGGCAATCGCAAAGATTTTCAAAAAGGCGAAGGCAATGATACCTTTCGTAAATTTTGAATATAGTGAGGAGTGGCAGGTGAGAATACTTATCGTTATCTAAACATCGAAAGACCAAGAAAATGTCAGTGGGAAATTGAGCTTTACGTAGAAATCATTTAGAATCATTTTGATAAGCAATCTTTAGATTCTTTCTTACCTTCCTGGAGGACACTACGGTCCGCACTACGACTATCTCGACTACGACTCGGAAGCCCAATGGGACAGTTGGATGGAAACACACGGAAATCGCTTCGCCACATTCCTTCTAGTACTTCAAAACGCCGATAAGGGTGGAGGTCGGTTGCTGAAGGCGGATCAACTTATTGTATGTACTGAATGGAAAGCAGTGCAGGAACGATTTTCCCCTACTTGCGACAAACTGTACTTGCTTTCCCCGGAGATGTGATTTTCTGGACAAATATGAGAAGCAACAGAGAAATGGTAGGCGTTTTCTATCGCCTAATATATACCTTTTTCACGCTGAACTGGACACTTTTCAAATCAAATTGGAAACTCTTTTAAGCCAGCTTTAAGACTTTTAAAGTCAGAGCTAACTTTTCCAGATGGCCTTCAGGCAGATTAAACCACAGACTCAATAAGATGGTTAAAATATTATTTTGTTCAAGGAAAACTTAGTTTGACTTCATTTGAAATTTTTTAATTTCACTTGCCCTAATATGTACTAAAATTTTATATTAAAAAAATAATAGGATAAAATTTATCTTGAAGCACAACAAATAAGTAACTACAAAGCGTATTAGAAGATTAGATCGCGCCATGTATTCGAAAAGCTTGCCGCGGTTTTTTTTTGGCTCACAGTGTAATAAAACATCTAAATGAGGACGTCGACCTGCCTCCCGTCGTTCACCGTCGGCTACCACAACTTACATATAAGCAAAATACGCAGTTTAAACAGCCTTAATGCTATTCGGTAGAAGGACATGTTGCGTCATACTCCAAACATAACCCTTTATCGGCACCGATCTTTATCTTTACTCTTTTATTGGCTCCAAACTAATACCTTAATGTTCTGTTCAAAATATAAACCGAAAACAGTGCAGTTGGAACGTGAAAAGGAACGCTTCTAGCTCTACCAGCCTAAGCATTCCTTTTATACGTCTATGTGGTCGAATTTCCCACAGATTTGATTTAGTGAAAATAATGAAACAACAAGTTATCTACGGGCAGAAGAAACTTCACCGCTTCCCTCCGCAGCTCTAAAATAGCAGCTGGGACTAGGGCAGGTTAGGCAGCTGGAAAGTTATGGGCACTTCATCATAAAGTACCCTAACTGATTTGTTAGCCTACGCATTCGTGGGCCGCTAGCTGATCGCGGGTTCCTACAGTGGTCGACTGAAATCGTGTCACACAAGGTTTACCTGCATCTTCGCACCGCTGTAACTTTACCCAATCGTATTGCTGTGTTTTAGCGAACCTATTGAACACTCTACTGTTACAAAATCCACAAGCTGCAGCCGGAAAGATTCAAATGTGGCAGAGTTATTGTGCTCAGAACACGCCCGCGCTGCAGCTCTCGCGCCCAGTCGATTGACAGGTTCGATCCTCTATACGTTGTGCACAGTGCACTCCAAAGTTTCGCTGAGACAGAATGCAGCGATTCCTGACTAGGGCGGCTGACAATTTCTCATAAAACTCCCTAAATGCTCACTCTACAAGCCCCTTCGATTGATAGGTTCGACCCTATATGCATTGTGCGCGGCGCGCTCTCAGAGTATTCCTGGCATGGAAGAACATTTTACGCCATGCCTGAGGTACTCCGAGAATATGCAAGTCCCGGAATATAAGCTTCCCTAATCGCAAAAAGTCTGCTTCAGTCATTTATGACCACCCACTGCGAAAACGCGGTGGTCTGGTGAAGTTGTATACATGTTTGTGTAGATATCAAAGAGACAAATTGAACGGTACCAACCGTTTCTCAAAAAATCTCAAATTTGAGGATTTATGAGCAAACAACGGTTTCGACGGCTTGCCACCGACAACTTGTCTGCGACCGCCCTTAGCAACGGGGCGCAAGTTTTCAATTTAGAACATTTTCATGTCTCCGTGTAAACAATGTATAGCAAACGATAGAGCTCGAGCTCCAGAACTCAAATATATTGTTAGTTTTTGAAAAGAACGAATTTTTGGCGAGTTATATCAAAAAGACGCAAAAACCGCAAAATCGCGGTTTTTGCGGCGTCTATTCAAAAAACGAGTCCGGTACTGTAGTCGTCTCGTGAGCCTCTCGTATCATCTTGTAGGCCCTTGTTTTGATTTTGAGTATGTCTGTTTTGATATCAAAGGCGTCAAGTTTGCTTAGAAGAATGTCCAACTTGACGAGGAAATGCTGGTTGTGTAGAAACGAATGGGTAGCGTTCGTGATATTGCCCGACAATCCCAGACCGTAACGAACGTCCCATCTCCAAAAAGGAGACTTCTCGAAACGATTGCAGGACAAAAACAGCTACCATGGCGCCTGTGTTGTTCACAATGGAGAGAAGGTGGCGGCAGTGCTGTGGATTCGAGAAGAGCTCCAAGACCTACTCTTATATCCACATATTAATGGTGGACTCGATGTTGGAAGGCTGATCAATCCAAGGCTACAGCTCTTACAGGGACTCCCTATCTGCAAGTGATCACACTTTGCGACAGTATATCGAATGACACACTTTAATTATATCATTCCAGTCCCTTTTTCTGCGCTGAAATATGTTTTATATGAACACTTAATAAAGATTGTTTATTGCTGTTTGTGAGAGTGGTTTTTTTGGCAGGAACTGGCTCTGACAATAGTAAAGCGCCCAGTTCAAGTTGAGTGGATCTATGGCAACTAAAACCAGATCGGAACAGATTTTGAGGTCCATCCAAGTTGCTCGTATGGAAATTGCTTTCATCGCTCAGGAGAGTCCGCAGCTGGATTCTGCGCTCTTCAAGCACAGATCCAAGCTAACGAAGGAACTCCGAGTTGTGGTCCATCCATGCTGCTCGTGTGCAAATTGCCTTCGTCGCCCAGGGGAACTCCGCACCTGGGTTCTGCAGAAGCGCATACAACTGGAAAGATGCGCACAGAACACCAGGAAATTGTGTAGACGTCAAAACCCCTCAAATTCCAACCAGTCAGTCGAATTGCAAAAATTCCGCGACACAGGAGAACCGAACCAACGACCTTCTTCATATTATGCAACGCCACATCTACTGGGCCACGATCCGCCTGCAGTAGCAGCATCGATTGTCCACGTGGACGCTGACGCAGCCCAGGTTTGCGGCGCGTCGAACAAGTGTGCTCCAATCCCGACGCTTTCCTATGCCATGCACCTATTCCGATCTGGCTCTAGTGGTCTTAGCAATTCCCGTTCAAGGTAGCCTTACACGATAATGTAGACCCCAATCTCAACGTGGAGGGCGCGTGGCAGACGAATGAGGTTTCGCCCCAATTTCCTGGCTCGGATTTACCCCAGGCCATCCAAGTCTTCCATCTTTCTGCGATCAGTGAGTTGATGCCAGGTTTGTCTGGAAAGGATAAAACACTGACGTGTCCACCGGCTGCCTACCGCAAGTCGCTGTATAGGCTGAATACGCATCCAAATTGCCTTCACGAGATCCTTAGAAGTAGATTGCCTGACACGTCGAGGGGGGGGGGGGGGGGAGGGGATTAGGCCGTTTTTTATCCTGCATGGTCATGTTTTAATAGATTTTTCTCCTCTTGAAAAAAGTTGTTCCCGGTATGCGAAACAGTCCGCTCTGGCACGTAGGCACTCCAGAGCGGTTTCGATCCCTGTACTTGAAATCCTGCTAATTATCTGGACGTTCTCCAGAACAGGGATTGCTCTAAAGCGGGGTTCTACAGGACTGCAGAAGGGGCCGGTCTTAACACCAATGGGTCCAGGAGAAACTGTTTGTTCAACGTCGTCTTCGACATAAAAATCGGTGCAGACCATGCTGAAATGCGATCAATTTAGGAAAATTTGCTATTCTATCCTTGGCCACTCGTACCTTTTGAACAGAGCTTAGTTAAGCTCTATTTTAATTCAAGCTTCTTTTAGATCATGCAGGGGCTTGGTATCGCAGACGAACGAAAGAATGATTGGCCCCTGCTGCTTGTACCTGATAGCGGGTTCCTGTTTCGAATTTTTCACCCAAGTTAGCCAAGTTCTCCATCACTCTGGAGTCGTCGAAATGGTGCCCGACTTGACTGGATAGGATAAAACATTGACTTGCCTGTCTCCTGGCCACCGCAAGTCGTGGTTCTGAACAAAGGGCATTCGAGTTTCCTACATGAAATCTCCTAGAAGTAGAATGCGCGGAGTATCACAGATAGGGGGTCGACTTTCGCTGACCTCTCACTCGTTCATCATTTGATCATCTCCTTTGGTGGTGGGCTTTTTACTGCCTAAAACTTCTGTCGGCAAAATGTCAGCGTATTCCCACCCTCCTACTTCGGTCCTGCAGATGTTGCAAAATGGTAATCCCAATGCGAATTTTATAACACTGAAATGTCTGCTTCGTTAAATCAAAGAAAGCAGCGCTGTGTTGGAGCACCAGACACCGCATTCACTTTTGCTCGTAATTGATAACGCTAACATATACAGCGCCTATAAAACATGCACGAATGCTGATCACGCGAGATGAAGTGCGCAGTAGTATTGCTTATTCATACACCCTTGACAGCATGCCTTATCATCCTTTTGCGCTGCATTGTTCTTATTCAAAAAATTCTACAAAAAATGCTGAGTGCTTCTTTTTGTGACCCTGGCGAAATCTAGGAACATTTAAATTGTTTTGTAGTAACAAGCCCAATTTTATGAAAACTTGACACTCTTAAGCGACTCATTTCATGCGGTGTCACCCTTCTCCAAAACTTCTACACAGTTTGCGTTCAAGAAAAGGTTCTCACCATGCTCTTCGGCAAGAGTATACCATATCCTCGAAGCTCCTCACCATCACCTTGCAAAATGTCATCCGCAATCTTGAATGGGAGTAAAGGTCAACGGCCGATAGCTCCGCCGACGACATCGTGCTCATATCACCGAGCATCAGCCAGGCGGAGCGAATGCTGGCCGACTTCGATCGTGTATGTGGGAACGTTGGACTGCAGCTGCATCTTACGAAGACGATGTTGATGAGGAACGGACAAGTTTCTCGTTCAACGGAGTGAACATCTCCGAATGCTCCAGCTACGTGTATCCTGGTCGCGAAGTCAACATGGACAACGAACTAGCACCAGAGCTGAGCAGGAGGAAACGAGCAATTTGGGGAGCTTTAAAGAGCGTCGAAGAAGTCGTGAAGAAGACAAAGAACATCCGACTCCATGCCCACCTATTCGACTCCACTGTTCTTCCTGCGATAATCCCGCGACTATTTCCTGGAACAGCTCAATGTTGAGCGATTTTCTTATGAAAAGCGGTCTATGTAGCATCAGGAAGGTAGAGTGGCACACGCTTCTCTCAACATTTTCCATTTCCCCTTCTCGAGCGCTGCGCCTGCAGCGACATTTTTCTGCCTTTATTTCCCCTTTATATTGTTTATTTTGCTTCTCATTATTTTTACCCCTCTCATCGCATCACTTGCTTCTCATAACTTTTCTGTTATGAAAACCCCGGCGATATAAAAATCAAACTTTTAGATCGTCACAAAAAGTATTGAGATAGAATTGAGGCATTTATTGAGATATCTGTGTATTTTACATCTATTTAAAACTGCATTTCTCTCCCTGTACAGCGGTTCCTAAACTTCCTACTAGTTGATGGACTACAAAAGTTGAAGAAGAATGGAAACGCCTAAAGTGCTAAAATCGCAGAAACCTTAGGTCCAACCTTTGCTTTGTTCTCGTAACAATCTAAAGGACCGATCTTTGTATCATAGAGCTTTGCCACTTAAATGTCGGAAATGACAGGAGTAAACCACTCGCGTCTAAATTGGAATAGGTAATGAGGAGTTTTCCGGGGCGGAGTTGGAGCTTTCCGGGGTGTAGGTGGAGCACTTGGAGGTGTTTGTGCCATTAAGCATTCTCGCTCGAACATCTCCGAATGCTCCAGCTACGTGTATCTGGGTCGCCAAGTCAACATGGCCAACGACATAGCACCAGAGCTGAACAGAAGCATACAAGCGGCTTGGGGAGCTTTCAAGAGCGTCGAAGATGTGGTGAATAAGACGAAAAACGTCAGACTCCGTGCCTAGCAATTCGACTCCACAGCTCCTCCTGCTCTAACACACGCTTCAGACACCTGGGCCATACGAAAGCGATAGGATGAACACATGATCAGCGTCTCGAGGCATGGAATCAAAAGGACGTTGCTCGTAGTGACACGATCCACGCAAGTGCGAGAAGGCTTCTGGGGTTCGGAGCTTTGCGACGTTCGAAGATCAGAGACGCAGTCATTTGTGCGAAGTCGTCGAAATTTAAGTGGGCCAGTCAAAAGCTGCGTTGCGCAGATCTACGCTGGATGACAGCCGTCACCGATTGGATTCCGTGGGATGTCGGGCGAACATCAGGACGCTCACCGACTCGTTGATCGGGCTTCTTCGTGAAAGCTCTGAGCGACCGATATGATGCTTCTCGAGTCCCTCGAGCGAGAAGGATCCATTGGAGCACTCTGGCACACGACAGGGACAAATGGAGACCCTGCTGACGCCCGCTCGAGCAACTCGCAGATCAAAGGAACGACAGGTGATGCGGTATGGTGAAACACTGTCATCCCCCGAGCCACTATGCAATTATTGTTCTATTGATATGAGGAGAACAACCTTTCCATAACAAGGTGAAGGTAAATCCGTGCAATGTAATAAATTAATAAATAAATTCGATAAGCTATCGATCGTCAAGCTTTGTTAAATTTTTAGAAACCAAAAACATAAAAAGCTCTGCATGAAATTTTGACTCGCCGTATAAATTAGGCGGACACCATGCCTCTATGTAAAGTTCTGAAACATTTGAAAGGCTATGAAGCATTCTCCAAATCATTAGATATAGAAATGAGAGCGCTGCCTTGAGAAAGAGCAGCGGCAGACATGTCATTCTTATTCAGTAGATTTGAAGAACCATTGTCTTACTTGTTCTACTCACTATCAGCTTCGAGAGATGACGTGGTGAGCTTTATCGGTTGAATGTGGATAATTCCAATCATTCGTCAACTCAGAACTTCACCAGAACCCAGCCAGAACGCGTGACCGCCGACTCCTGTTCCTCCCTTTGTGTAAGTTGTTGTAGCTTAGAATGCGCTCAACTAAAACATTCAGTAAATGTGAATCAATTCCGATTGAGCTGATATCTCTCGCAATAGGCCCATTCTTTGGTCAATACCTTTATCTGATTTTTTCCAGTTTCTCCTTGTTCCTTTACCTGGCTGAAGCAAGTATTGTACAAAGCATTCCTTCAACATGTCAACTACATATGTATACAGTCCTTTACCTAAAACAGAGAAGCATTTTAGCAGCCGTTCGCTACAGCAGTACTTAACCATACCAGTTCGCTGTAGTTGACTGAAAAATAGAGGTAAACTGCGCACTTTTATAGACCAAGCATCATCGACATATGCACAATAAGAAATAAATCTTGCAGGTCATATCCAATGGCTTTGCTGTCGACATTGCTTCGTGTTTTTTGCATCACTGAGGTGCTCTCAAAATCTCCAACTACGTCCTTTGATGGTGAAGAGCACTGGACTGCGGATGAATTGGATCAGTGCGAAATGCGTGGAACCGAGTACTCACGTGAGCGAATTTCGCATGCTTCCCACTAGTTAGCTCAGAGTGTGTGGTGGAGCAGCCAGCGAAGACGCCGACTGTCGTCTGCACCTCAAATCGATTTATTTATTTATTTATTCAGAGCGTAAGCATGACACTCGCGCGCAAAACAAAGGAGAAGAAAAAGCAACAAGTTCCACCAAAAAAGTCACAAGACAACAATCAGACGTAGATAGAGGCACCTGTAATTCTGAAGGCAGCTATGAACAGAGTTTAGTCAACAGCAGAATTTAGTCAGCAGCAGTTTCCTGAAGACATGCATGGTTGATGTCCGTGGTTCGGCATTCTCTCCCATGCCAACACCTTAAATCCCTCCCAGATCTGTGAGATGAGACCAGGCTTGCTTTAAAATGGTAAAATGTTGTTCATCGAACTGCCTCCCGTTTGTAGCCGCCAAGTTCAACCCTTGATGAGTTTCGGCATTGATCGCTGTCCAATTGTTTGATGTGGTGTTGAACTCGAAATCAAGATAGTACACGCTTTGTTGGGACTAAAGTTTCGGCGATGTCGCCTTCTTCAGAGTCTGAAAAGGCTAAACATATGTGGAAGCTACCAGGTCAAACTTCGCCACGAGCCTTGCGAAAATTCAAAGACCCTCCGAACCCTTCGAACAGCAACGGGGAGACTGATGTAAGGGGGGGGGAGCTTGCGGGTTATATATACACATCCCCCCCCCCCGCCGATTCAACCTCGGGCTCTTGGCCTGTATCCAGAACCCCTCCAGGGTTTTGCGTGCGACGGTATGGGCCTCCCGTGCTAGAATTTTGAAAGTGACCCCAAAGTCGGGGTCGCTTTGGTCGTTTACCCTGTGGCAGCCCAGAGCACAGAGCACTTTATGGTCTCCTCCCTTCCAGGTGTTCCTTAGCGCGAACGTAGAAGGGGCGAGCTGTTTCACCGATGTATTCATCTCCTCAGCTGTTGCACCTTATTAGGTGGACAACCCCCGAAATCATGCAGTCTCCTTCGTTACTTGCAGGACAGATGGGGCTCCAAGACGTAACTCCAACGTGACGCCGCGCGCTAGCCGCATGCGATGTCGCGGCGCTGAAGCGCGGACGTGCGCTCGGTGACGAGTGGTTAGCCGCGGAGCCGCGAGATTTTGCCAGTGTTTGAGCTCCACGACTAGTTTTTTTAACCACAGGGAGCCCCAAATGAAGTGGAAGAGGAATCCTCTTGGTGGAGGCGCTTGGAAGAAAAAAGCAGTAAAATACCTTTGCCTCTGCTTGTTAATTGGAGAAATAAGGAGATGCTTAGCGTTTGCTAAGGAGGTGCTTGCCAACAGCATTGCACGTGAACTATGACAAGTGAGTCGGTGACGTTCAAGTGTAGCGTAAAGTTAGAATTAAGGGAAAAACCACTTGCTTCCGAAACTTCTAATTGGTAATCCCGTCCCAGTTTTTGTTTCGAATTTCCCTCACAAGACCCTTGACCATTTCCCTTCTCATTTGAAATGGATTGGGTATGATTCCTCCCGAACTCTGTTAACAGTTACTCCCACTTCCCTACCATTAGACATCAAACTTGTCTCATCCTCATCTCCTGTCTCCTCCCTTGTTCGACCTCGCCGGCGCGCACTCTGTCACTAGCTGTCGGAGGCGGTCGGATCGCGACAACTGGTCCAATTCCGTCGCGCAGCGTGCGCGACGCCAGTGGAGTTCACGCGGCGTTGGAGTTATATCTGCCCCGGGACAGATGGTGCAATTTGGGGTTTCGCAAGTTCGGTCGTACAGCCGGTTTCACATCAAAAGACATTTCTGATTCACAGGAGGTGTATCTACCACTTTGACGTCGTTCTCCTATCCCGCTCTTCTAACACACTTCCTACTACAGTACCGGACGCTTCTTTTGAATAGACGCCGAAAAAACCGCACTTTTGCGGTTTTTACGTCTTTTTGCTATAACTCATCCAAAAGTCATCCATGAAAAACCAAGAGCATAAACGAGCTCTATCGTTTAGTATATACATCTCATATAAAAGTTCAAAAATGGCCAAAATTGAAAACTTGCGCTCCATTGAGAAGGCCGGCCGCGGACGAGTTGTCGGCCGCAAGGCGCGGAAAAGGTTGCAGGCTCACAATTCCTCTAATTTGAGGTTTTATGAGAAACGGTTGGTACCGTTCGATTCGCCTCTTCGAGATCTATGCAATCATATATACAGCTTCGCCAGATCACCGATTCGCCGAGCCTGCCCGGACGAGGACGTCATGGAAAGTCGACGATTTCGAAATTTGCCAAATTTTCTTGTCGAAACTTCGTCCTAGGGTTAAATGGGGCGCTGAAGATGAATCCGACGTTTCTTTTTGAAAATTTCGCCGATTTCGACAGGTTTTGGATTTTTTCTGGATAATTGAGGGTGGCTGTTCGATGAGACTTTTCGAGTTAAACAGAATGGTACCCTGGCTGGGGCTCGAAAACTCGATCATGGGCGGGTAAGGGCAGAAGAAGCTTCACCGCTGCCGTCCGCCGCTCTAAAATGGCAGATGGGGCTAAGGCAGTTTAGGCAGCTGGAGAGTTAAGGGCAAATCATCGTAAAGTGCCTTCGGTGCTTTGCTCGTCCGCGAGTTTGCATGCCGTTAGCTCGCCTCGTGTACCTTCAGCGGTCGACCGAAATCTGAAAAAATCGTGTC
>CANDYH010000723.1:0-19558 GCA_947396885.1 Heligmosomoides polygyrus polygyrus | reverse complement strand
CACGTGGAAGAACGGACATCGCCACCACCAAAGAGGTCATATGGGGGTAGCATCTAACGGATCCCTCCTCAACGAGACAAGCATCGTTTAATGGACGCGATATCGCTACACACAACATCATGACACTGCCCACAAGGTTGCGGATGAATCACTTGGATGTACCCTGCAACGTCGTCAAGGAAACGTCGTAAATTATCATAACACTATAATCAAACTATAATTTGAGCTCTAAATCTTTTGTAAGTTAAGTTCAGAGCACAACTGGGCCATTCCAGCTGTCACTTTTGTCTAATCACCCCGCCCTGAAGCGGTACCATTTTTTGCCATTTTCGGACCACCCAGTAGCTCGTAGCAAAAACGAAGTCCAGTTCTGGACCCTCGTCCGATGCTCTACAAGACCATTTAGGTCGCGTTGAGAATCTTTGGGGGAAGTTCATGGGCCTCCCTTGTCAGATGCTGACCCGATA
This sequence comes from Heligmosomoides polygyrus polygyrus, assembly GCA_947396885.1. Classification (NCBI taxonomy): domain Eukaryota; kingdom Metazoa; phylum Nematoda; class Chromadorea; order Rhabditida; family Heligmosomidae; genus Heligmosomoides; species Heligmosomoides polygyrus. The sequence continues at coordinate 19,091 of CANDYH010000723.1, read as the reverse complement.
CTTCTTCTGTAAATGTAATGGAGTTCTAAATTAGATCAATGTTTCAAAACATCCATTCAGTTGCAACCTCCCACTGAGGCAATCGATTATGTACATTTTAGATCACAACTTGCAAGAGGAGTAGTGGCCAAATTCAATGGGGAATTATTTGCCCAGTGCCGCCAACATGGTGAAACTGGTAGGACTGGAACCTATTATTTCAAAATAGGACATAAGATTTAGCTCAGTAGTCTTCCAGACGTATGATTGTGGTCTAGAAAGTGCAGCATTTGCACATGCCGCCACTTGCTCGAACACTTACTCCAACCGAACAATGAGAGAAGGCGTTGAGGAAAACATTCTGTTGGTGCCTACGACGTCTACAGTCTCTTATAGGGTCGACGCAGTCGGAGAGGTTTGAACCAACGGCTCTGTTGATTCCAATCTGTACGCTTAGCACATTTCAACTTTAGGCCATCAAGACATGGTGGAGGCAAATCAGGCTGCAGACTCAGGCAATTGGAATGACTGTGACTTTCAAAGGCAACCATGTGAACCAGCCGATCAGCTACTTCACCATGGTGAGCGTGCTTCTGACCGACAATATTCGAAAAGTCTTAGCCTTTCCCTAACTTTTTCTATTCTTTCTGTTCAGATGGCTTGGGCGACAACAACCAGACTGGGGTGCGGCGTTGCTAGATGTGGTGGCAACTTCTTTGTCGTTTGCCACTATCGACCAGGGTATCAATCCAAGTCCAAACTTTAACGATGATGAGCACTAATGAAATCCTTTTCAGAGGGAATATCGTCAGAAGCCGTGTTTATGATCCTGGAGAGCCCTGCTCAAAGTGTCCGACTGGCACCTACTGTGTCAGCCCGCTATGCAGTACTGTTTGACAACTAACAATCAACAGAAAATAAAGGCTTACATTTTGAAAAGGAAAGTTTTGCATATCGATACTTGGTCTAAAACAGTCAGTGTGGAGTAAATCGAACAAAGAACAAAAATTGGCGAAGTAGATGTCAAACCAGCCATTATATGTATCTAACTAACGAGGAATGTCAAAGAGGTGACCGTGGAGTTTCTAAAGCGACCTATATAGGGTTGTAGGGCGTTGTCTATGAAGTGCCATAATGGTTTACAAATTTTCTGCGGATCTATGGGTAGGTCAAAAATTGCAAAAAACTGTAGCGCTTCAGTGCGGCCTGATAACGCAAAGCTGACACCTGGACTACCCTTACCGTGCTCAGAAATGATCCTCCAAAAGGTTTGGTCAGAAACTATTACAATTGACAGCGGAACCCGCAATTTCATAACGTCAATGATTTTGTTTCTGATCGTCCAACGCTTACTTTACCTTTTGAAGTGTACCAGTCTCGGCAAGAATTTCTTTAAAGACTGCAGTAATCCACCTTAAAGAAAAGTGTTTGTCTTTATTTTAAAGCTAATATACTATTTATTCATTTATTCGTGCCAGTGCAATCGTTGAACAAAAGTGGCTATCAAAAGTGCGAAGGTGACTGGCTTTACAAGACAAAACAAAAAACATGGTAAAGGTAGAGAACAAAAGAGGGAACGAAAAAGGAGAAAGGAGATTGGAGTGCTTTCGTGGCTAACATTTGCTGAGTCAATGCTGGAAAGCGCGAAATCTCCTCTATTGATACACGGAGAGTTAGTAATCAAACTATTCGACGAAATTGACTCATTGTTAAGCAGGCAGCCATGATACTACGACCATAGGGTCGCTATTAGCATTAACCATGGCGGGCGGGCCCTGTGTTACAAAGGCCTCTTTAAACTGGTACGCACCCGAGGTCACCCTGATGGGAGGTCATGAGCGGGCACCTGCTTACTCTTGAATAAACATAGAACTTGAGAATACAACGTGCTGAAACAAGCTCGACATTCGTTTTCTCATTGTAGAAATTGAAACTACTAGGTCGTGCCTAAAAGTCTTCACCGTACATCGCACTGGTGGGTCTCAATTCTTGTTTTAGTTCAGCTTCAGTTTTTCGAACTTCTTATCAAACGCTCGTTTGTTCTCATAGTAACACAAACGGAGGATGACGAATTCATCGTGCTTCACAATAAATTATCGTTCGTATGGTGAAACGTCGCAACTAGCAATCAAATGGAGATGATGCGAATGTAATGGGCCCATTCGCTTCTACCGTACTTCCACAAAAAAGAAACCTTGGAAACTGAAAGGCAGAAGAAAAAGTTTAGAAAATGATTCAGGAGACCAAGCGGTTGTACGTTGTTGGTTGTGAACTGGGATCGGCGCCGCCCAGCGGCGCCGCTGCGCTTGAGAGTCCCGCACACTTTTGCGGCTTGCCACTGCACTATCCTTAACCTAGGGCAGGAACGCAGATCTCGCCGCCAGCGGCGATAATGATTCAAATCAGTATCACTGCTGCCGCTCCAGTGGCGCCGGGAGAGTCTGTCTGCGCTCTGCCCTTTCGCGCCCGCAGAAAATGAGTCATGCCATGATGCCTTAACACCCCCTGCGGAGCTCTCGGTGACGCCGTTGGCGATGCGTCTGCGAAGTATAACATAGGCCTTTGGCGAGATAATGCTTCTTTCAGTGACCGCCTTTGTTGCTTGTATAACTACACACTGGTCGGCCATAACACCGCGGCAATTTGGGCGAAAGTTGGCGAAGTGGCGAAAGTTTTCAGAATGTTTTTTGCATTGTCCTTTTTCCCATCAAACTTGTTATCCGTTATCCAGTAAATTGCATCATAAGACTGAGAAGAAGAGAGTAGATGTCTTCGTGCATCGAAAAGTAACTAAGGGACACAACTGGACCTTAGTTACATTTCGATGCTACCTTTGACGTGGTGAATAACTGAAAAGAAGGGGATTGGGCTTTTCTCAAACTAAGCAGAATCTTGAAACCAAATGTGGAAACACTAAAAAAACAATCTTCATAACACAGTGTATAAAAACGGTTGTCGTATTGCATTATAATATAACAAGCATGATCTACGTGGTTCTATGTAGAATTGGTCCTGAAGTCATTCTACAAGTCGATGCTGTTGTGTGGAGGTGGATCGATATGACGCCTTAGCTGTTCCTGTAATCCTCAAGTATTAATCAAAAATCGTAACCATTAAAACATTTAAAAGAACCCCTTTTCTTTGATATGTGACTCCATTCTGCGTCTGAAGCTTGCTGGAGTCGATGATGAGACCAGATCGTTTGGCAACTCGTTCCACATTTTCGCTGCATGTACTAGAAAGAATTCAAAGGACTGTCGAAATCGGATTCTTCCAATGCAGATCCGCAAAGCATGACCTCTTCTTCTATTGCTAAATTCATAAAATTAAAAAGTTTATCTTTTTGAACTTCTGCATGATTTGCGACCATTTTAAATATTAGGCTTTGATCATATATGGTTTTCCTTAACCACAGGGATGTCGTTTCAAGGACGACGAATCTATATCGATATCTGACATTGAAAATACCATTTCTACCGAAGATTTAATTCGTAAACCTTCTTTGCACCTTCTCGCCTTTTTCAATATACATCACCTTATAAGGCGGCCAATGCGATGTGCAGTATTCCAGTATTTCAGTGTATGGTGGCCTGAAATCTTTTGCTTTTTCAGACTACACTTTTTACAGCTAACTATTAGATTCGTGCGAAAATAATGACCGTCTTAGTGCTTGCTTTGGTTCGGCATTAGTAATTAACCAAAATCTTAACCGAATGCAGCCATGTTATATGTTACCGTAAGAAATAAAAATTTTCGTGCCATCGTACCACATGATTACCGTATCTCCACTACCGTTTCTTCGGCGATTTCGAAATCGCTTACCTGTATGCTGCCCATCGAAATTCGCACCGTTTTGCTTCACGAGTTTAAACTCTGATAAAGTGAAATCCATGTACACTGTGCTCTTTGCTCTCATTCTGTGTTTTCCTTTTGCTTTTAAACTATTTTGGTACATTATACGAAATCTCTGCGAGTCAAAACAAACGTAAAAGCGGACAGCCACGTCGGTGAAGCTTCAGACTTTATTTTATTTTATTTTATTTTGTAGATGCACCATAACTGCGCTAAAACAGGAATATGAACACACAAATTTCGCACAAACTCAACAAACTCAACACAATAAACTCAAAACTGGTGAAACAAATAAGGACATTATATCAATATGCACTGCTATTGATAAAATATATTGCTTCGCAGCAATTCAGAAGCCTAAATACAATGAGGGTGAAGTAACGAAGCAAACAGATAACTGCGGAGATTAAAAATAAAATGTCAATTTGAATAAATAGGAATTAGAACGCTGATAATTTTACTATGATATTGTTATAGAGGTCGTCTTGGCACTCAATATAGCTGTGGTGTGATTCCGATGTAGTGGAGAATCACTTTCGAGCAGCTTACGATTAGTCAAACGGAAGCACCTAGGTACACATCGTTAGTCCGGTCATACTTAGGCCTTTGTTCACGCTTCTATTCGATGCTGCTTTCATAGGAACTGAGGTAGTCAAACCGAACTTGCAGACGTAAAAACTCAATGTAAGGCACGACTCTACATATGTGTATATATTATATAAAGCAACTATAAACATGATAAAAATCTATGTTAGGCTTTTCTGTTTAAGCTCTGAATAACCTTTAAGTTTAGTCATGAAATCGGAGCAGGCATATTGATTCACTAAGTGTGAACAAACACAAGACACACTATGTATCAAAACTTAGTCGTTCCGTATCAATGATCTGCACTATGCAACTGGTATCGACGATCCGGGACTCTTGCACTATTCAGTGAGCAGCACTGCATCGAGCGAGTGTAGTAACTCTGCATGTATTATATTATTGTATTTATTTAATAATGTAACTGAACCCGAGCGCTTAGACCTCTTAAATTTGCAGATCTAAAACTAAATGCTTAACTTGCCTCAGTTTTTTCGCAAAGACAGGGACACTAGCTGACTCCAAATCACTGCTCGGTAGCATTTGAAGCCAAGGGGCTCCCCTGTAAAGTAAGGAGTTATGTACCTGTGCTCGACGTTTCTGTTTACTGGCGCAAGTTTCAAAAAAATTTAGCTAAACGCCCACTACACGGCCTTAAAGTCCAGTATTTCGAGGGCTTTATTCTGATTTTCCTTTAAGAACTTTATAACAAAAGCTAATGTCGTTGAAAGCACGCCTGTAAAGGAGGCCGTTTCTATTGAAGTATTTCGGTCTTTCACTATAAGTTGGCGTTCGGTGTGCAATTATTGGTGCGCATCTCCACAAAAGCGTTTTAACGAAAATCTTTCGAAACCTTTCCAGTTTTAACTGCATCCTCCTAGAGGACGGACTCCAAGTCTGCGAGCCGTACTCTACTATATCTTATTAGGTTAGGCGCGTCGTTGCACTGAATGCTTCTAAGAACAGAGAAGAGCGTAGAGAGAGCTTTTTTAATGATTCCCTTAAGAAGATTTTCAACATAAATAAATGAATAAATAACGTTTTTCACTTAGCGTCCTTCCGTTCTTATCCATTCAATTTGAAGGGAAGTTCCTAAATTGTAACACGAGCTGCATAATAATACATTTCCCAGGTGGTGCTCTACGTTTAGTTGGCTTCCTTCAAATACTGTTCCTTATTCTTATTCCCAGTGCCACTGCATCAGTGTCTGATAAGGCCGTTAGCCTGAATATGAATTGATTGGAATCCTTTTATGGAATCCTTTGTGTGAGCACGTTCTAGAATAGATTCGACGTCCTGGCTTTACAGAACCACGTGAACCTCCACCGTAAAAACAACCCACTGCACCACAGCACTAATATAGACAAATCTTTCATATTCTTCTTCTGCTATGAACCGCTGAACAGTGAATCAATTCGAAAATTGGGGAACCCTTTGTCAAACACAACCTGCTGTATTGGCTACCCTCCTCTTCACTGTAAGCGCGATTAAGCACGCTTTCCTTAGAGAGACTTGAAAATAAACAGAGAGTCTTCATTATAACAAAATCTGTGTCGTACCCTCCAGCATATGCCTGTGTAAAAATATTATTTGCGCAGCACATGTGACATGCCTTTAGTATTTCTATGTTTACCAGGAGATTTCATAAAGTAGTCATAGGTGAGTTCTCTCGTTGTTTGACGAGTATAGGTCTCTATTCGAGTCTCAGTTCGAGTTACTCACTAAGCGCTCGTTTGTTCTCATAGCAACACAAACGGGAGATGACGAACAAACATGCTTCACAATAAATCTTCTCCCGAATGGTGAAACGTCGCAACTGGCTATCAAATCGAGATGAAGCAAATTTAATGGCTCAATAGCTTCTACCGTACTCCCGCAAAAAAGAAACCTTGGTTACTGAAAAGCAGAAGAAAAAGTTTAGAAAACAATTCAAAGATCATGCTGTTGTACGTCGTTAATTGCGAGCTGGATCTTCAGCTGTGGCCTTAACAAGCAGGATCATTGAAGCGACTATTCGGTTGTGACTATTCGATTGTTTCTTCGCTTTATACCTTTGCAGCGAATTATTAGGTCGTTGCAAAAAGTAATGACGGTTTTCTTATTTAGCTCTATATTTGCTATTCTTCATCATTGATAATCTTCACCTGTATCACCTGTCGTCCCGTTGATCATCGACTTGCTCGAGCGGGCGCCAGCAGCGTCTCCATTCGTCCCTGTCGCGTGCCAGAGTGCTCCAATGGATCCTCCTCGCTCGAGGGACACGAAGAGCGTCATATCGGTCGTTCAGGGCTTTCACGAAGAAGTCCGACCAACGCGTTGGTGGGCGTCCTGGTGTTCTTTTGACATCCCGCGGAATCCAATCTGTGACGGCTCTCGTCCAGCGGGTGTCTGCGAAGCGCATTACGTGGCCGGCCCACCTAATTTTCGACAACTTGGCCCACGCGACACCGTTTCTGATCTTCGAACGTCGGCGAAGCTCGAAACTCCTGAGGCCTTCTCTCGCTTGCGTGAGTCGTGTCACTCCGAGCATCGTCCTCTCGATTCCACGCTGCGCGACGCTGATCGCGTGTTCATCCTGCTTTCGTATAGCCCAGGTCTCTGAGGCGTATGTTAGGGCAGGAAGAACAGTGGAGTCGAATAGGTGGGCACGGAGTCGGACGTTCTTCGTGTTCTTCACGACTTCTTCGACGCTCTTGAAAGCTCCCCAAGCCGCTCGTTTCCTCCTGCTCAGCTCTGGTGCTAGGTCGTTGGTCATGTTGACTTCGCGACCCAGATACACGTAGCTGGAGCATTCGGAGATGTTCGTTCCGTTGAGCGAGAATGGGGCATCAGAAACCCATCCGTTCTTCATGAACATCGTCTTCGTAAGATTCAGCTGCAGTCCAACGCTTCCACATACACGATCGAAGTCGGCCAGCATTCGTTCCGCCTGACTGATGCTCGGGGTTATGAGCACGATGTCGTCAGCGAAGCGAAGATGGTGCAGTTGCCGGCCGTCGACCTTCACTCCCATGTCTTCCCATTCTAGTTCGCGCATGACGTTTTCGAGGGTGGCGCTGAAGAGCTTCGGGGATATGGTATCCCCTTGTCGAACCCCTCTCTTCACGTCAATGACGACGTCGTTGTAGAATGGTGAGATTTTGGTCGTGAATCCACTGTACAACTCTCGAAGGACTCTGATGTACTGAGTAGGAACGCCCTGGGTGAGCAGGGCTTCCATGACCGCTTCAGTCTCGACGGAGTCGAATGCCTTCTTCAGGTCAATGAACGTAAGGCACAGCGGCAGCTTGTACTCTCGCGTAATATGTAACCGTTAGAAAGAAAAATTTTGTGCTATCGTATGAAGTTACTGCCGCATCTCTATTAGCTTTTCTTCGGTAATTTCGGAATCACTTGCGGAGATGCGGACCATTAAAATTAGCACAGTTTTGCTTTACGAGTTCAAACTCGACCAAAATGATTGAAGCATAATTTTTGTTTCTTTGGCTTGTAAACTATTTGGGAAACTTTAAACAAAATCACCGCAAATCAAGAAATACGTAAAATGAGGTGGCTATGTTGTTGAAGCTTCAATAAAGCGTTTATCAATCAGTGTGCCCTGCCTAAAGCTATTGGGTTGAACGAAGTCTTGCAACACTTTACGCTACTGCCTGTTAAGTCTGTTGAAGCTCATACAGTATTGATCTTGTGTGGTGACGCCACAGTATATTCTCGAAGCTTCCTTAGGCACACTATATAAGGCCTCGTCGAGTACGAATACAGCAACAACGTCAACGATAAGCAGCAGCATCCTACGACCTGCCGTCTACTACGAATTTCTGAGAGGCCATTCCGCAAGGACTGCAGCCTCCAATATCTGCGCTGCATTCAAGGAGGAAGCCGTTCACTATTCCTCAGTGGCCCGTCGGTATCAGCGCTTCAAGGCAGGAGATATCTCTCTCGAAGATCGACCTCGTTCCGGACGCCCCTCTGTTGGACTCAGAAGGCATGCTTTACTGGGAGTTGCTGGCCGCAGTGAGACCACAGTCACAGCATTTGTCTGCGTTATCCAGCTTCAGAGCTTGGCCGACGTCATGCTCCAGAAACGTCCAGAACGGGAAGATGTCTACCTGCTGCACGACAACGCGCGTCCTTATGTCGCAAAAGCGGTCGCGAGAAAATCCAGGAGTTAGGCTGGGAAGTTCAGCCCATCCAACGTACTCTCCAGACCTCGCTCCTTCTGAACACAACCTGCTCTGAAGCAGAATCTTCGAGGTAGAGAGTTCGATGATCGACGTCAACTGGAAATGGAGGTTTCTGAATTCTTTTCCGCACAGCCCTCGGAATTCTGAGGGAAAGGAATTGAAGGGCTCCCTGAAAGATGGGGCAGGACCTTAGACTTGGATGGGAAGATATCGTGGACTGAGTTTTTGTTTTAGCAAATAGGGACCAATTAGAATATTGTTGTGCCAATGTTGCAAGACTTTTCGATCAACTAATATTTTGGTAATCTTATACAAAATCACTGCAAACAAAGGCAAACGCGAAATCAGGTGGCTGCGTTGTTGAAGCTTCAACTACGCGTTTATCAATCAGCGTCCCATGCCTGAAGCTAATTTTGGTTTGGAGGAGTTCGCTTTGATTTTAAAAGTCTTAAGGATAGCTTATTGTTAGAAGAGTGTTCAATTTGATTTGAAAACCTTCCGACTCAGCGTTAAAATTGTATATATTCCTCATGTGATGCCCAACGTTAGGTGGCTCCCGTCTAATGCTGTTCGTTATGCAATACTCTATCCTGGCCTTGGTTTGTTTTGAGCTCGAAGACTCTGCTTATTTGTCAGGAAGCTGCTTGATATCCACTGCCATCACCCAGTGCCACTGCATCGGTGTCTGCTAGGGTCGTTTGCCTGAGCATGAATTGATTGGAAGCATTTGTGGAATCCTTTGTGATAGCAATCGCCAGAATACATTGTCCTGGATTTACAGGAATCATGTCAACCTTTGCAGTAAAAACAACACAATGCACTGCAGCACCGATATAGACCATGGTCTCCTATTCTTTCCCTGCAATGAATCGCTGAACGGACGATTCGAGAACTTGAGAACATCAAGCATAACCTTTTCATCTCTGTTAAAGTAGCGGAAGTGCGAAAGTGCCCGACACAACCGCTTTGCGTAGGAAAAACGGATTAAGGAAACGAGTAGTGAGTCCTCATTATAACCAAATCTCTGTCGCACCTCTGAGCGTATGTGCGAAAATATAACTTGTGCAACAAGGTACGATTCTAGTGCTTTTAAACAAACCAGGGAATGGTAAAAGGTCATTCTGTGTGACCTTCCTCGTTGTTATTGTATTTGCTTCGTCTTCCGAGAAGTTTTTTTAACCAACATACAAGTTTCACGGAAGGTATTCCTAGCAATTGGTTCCCATGCAGAAAAATTATTTGGAAGTAAGCCTAGTACTTTCTAAATTGCACAAAACCAGAACAGACTCTCCGATATCAGGAAGGAACCATACTAAGGATGAACCTGACCGTTTTAGAGCGTTAGCAGCTCGAACTGACGTTATTTTTTACCAATAGAGATTTAGTGATTCACTGAGGCAAGGCGTTGGAGCTGATGAAGAGATGAATTTATAACGGTGCGAACATGTACCAGCAGAGTGGTTTTCCGATTTCATCTCACCAATTCAGCGAAAAGCGGCGACCTATCCACATGGAAATGCCATGTGCTAGAAGAGCAATTTCTTTCACTACGTCACAACAATGAGCTGACAGACCCCAATCTCTCCCAACTCTAGCTGCCGTTTTAGAGCTGCTTTACTCGATCGGATAACGTTTTCCTGCTAGGGGCTGATACGTTACAGAGGGATTTTATAAAGTAGCTGGTGTCCACCTGATCTAACACGGGACTGAGAAAGATGACGACATCGCACCACAAAAGTGGACCCCGCTACGAAGCGGAACAGACGTTGAACAAGAAGAAGATGCGCAGCTTGGGGCACCATGAAATCCCCATTTTTGTTATCCTTAGGATAAGATTGCGCCATGCGCTCGCCCAATGGTTAACAATGCTAGAGAAAGCAGCACCATACGGATGTGTGGACCGTCGTTTAAAGTCAACATTAAACAAATACTATAAGAATATCAGTATACTCCACAAAAACTGGAAAAAGGGTGAATTCTAGAGGATTATAATAGCACAGGATTTACCATAGGCAGTAGCACTTTTATATAGTCATTTACCAGCCACCCTTAAGCATATTAAAGCCATCACGTGAAAACCGATTGGAAGCTGCGATCGACAACAAATATGCTCGATCAATGTGTATGTGTGAGAGTGAGGGGTGTATTTATTTATTCCTTACAAATACACCCATACGCATGTCAATACTGTTTGTAGTAGAACTCAGACTATATTAAAAAGGGATAAGGGCAAAAAGATAAAGGATGGCACTCACTCAATTTCTCTTGGGATGCGCCAAGCATTCTACTTCTACGGAATGTCGTGCAAGCGATATGAAAGCGTATTTGGCCAACAACGACTAGCGGTGACCAGCTGATGAGCAAGTCAGTGCCTATCCTTCCCATACAAGTCTGGTAGCAATTCTCCGACCCGGAGGGATAGAAGGCTTGGTTGAGAAATCCGAGCCGAGAACCTGGTACAGGGCGTGCGCGACAGCCGGCACCTCCTCTGACTGCGCTACATGCGCCCTTCACTGCATAACTCCATAATAAGCGATCTCACCTACAACTCAGCATCGTTTATCTCCGTATACGGACCGAGAAATGCTATCTTTTGTCTTTTACACTTTAATGTGTTCAACCTTACCAGGGGGATCAATGAGGCGAGCATGGAGTTTTTTCAAAGCGGCCTATGTAAGGTTGTAAGGCGTTGTCAGTAAAACACCGTAGTGTTTTCCAAGTTTCATGTGGACCTCCGGGTAGGCCAGAAACGGCAAAAACTGAAGCACTTCAGTGAGAGGGGGGGGGGAGTTAATGCAAAGCTGACGCCCGGAATACCCTTGTCGTGGACAGAAATAGTCCTTCAAAAGGTTTGGAACTTTGGTCATTGCTAGAACGCGGGATTTGTTAACTTCTTAATAGAAGGGAGAAGGCATTCACGGTAAGCATCCACCGGGAGATCAATAATAATCAGAGAGCTGATTGGATAGCGCCGCGGACTTGTAGGAGAATGATCAAGGGCTGGATCCTGGGGTGGGATTATGGGTTGCCAGTAGCGATTTTTGCAGTTCCATCAATGTGGTATGTTATTACAACGATGTTCGGCTGCGACAAAATTTCTAGCCCCAGGTGGGACTCGAGCCAGCACCTCCTTCTTGACCGGGCGGGAAGGCTCTACGCCATTACACCACCGGTGCCGTTTGATCGAACGCAACACGCACCTCGTGGACCCATCAGCAATCACTCGTATTTCGGCATGAATCCAGTCAAGCTGAGGTTCTTGGTAGAAATTATTCAAGTCAGTTTGCTTAAGCTTCAGGTGGCAGGTATTTAGGCTGTAAGCTGATACAACACTAAGCATTCCCGCCCGGTCAGAAGGAGGTGTGGGTTCGAGTCCCGCCTGGCGCTAGAGTTCTGATCGCAATAAAGCATCATTGTAACAGCTTACAATATCTATACCAGCCACTTAAGGCTCAAAGAAACAGGCTTGAATGTGGAATGCATTTTGGTCTCAGCAGGACATCATTTTTATTAACACAAGCTATCGCAGAAAAATGTTAAAAAACGACAAAATCTCTGAGTATCACACAAGAAAACATTCAGGGAAGAAGCATCGTCAGAATTGTTTAATTCAGAGAAACGAAAGGTGTTCCATGTACATGAACAAGGCAGCTCGTGAGATCAGAAAAGAGAGGTCAGTGCTACAGTCGCAAAACTCCCGTGCTCGTTGAGGATCGGCATCGCCAGTGAGGTCGCGCTCCATTGATTATAGCTTTGGTATGGCAATTGTACAGGCTAATACTTTGACACACAAGAGCAGAGATCATTCAGCAAGTCGAGCATACGACAGATTCTGCTTAATTCCACGATCGCAAGGCTTTTACGCGGTCCAGATAATCTTCATTCTGCACAGCCATTTCGAAGACCGTGTCGGAGGCCTCCTGAACCAAAAATCGTTCTCTTGGATGATCAGCACTTGACGCCTAAATTTGGTGAGAATCCTTGCCTTGAGCCAATCCAGAGTCTCCTTATCCAGACCTTCTTGAGAGTCGCGCCGCGGCATAAGTCTGAAAGAAGGAGTTGAAACAGTCAAATTGGCATCAAAACATAAAAAATGTGCCTTTTCTCAAGAGTTCCGAGAAAATTCGTTTCTAACAGCTTGCCATGCCAGGCGACATAAAATCACTCATGGTTTCGAACTCACCCCAGTTCTACGTTGCCGCTGTCTCGTCTTTCGGAGCTCGTCGAAGGGATGTCCTTAATCACAACTTTACTGGATCCGGTAAAAAAATATTAGCACAAACATCGCATATGTGTGAAGCCAACTTGACCTGTGTTTAAACAGCAGTCGATATTTAAAAAATTAAACAGATTTCATAACTAGATGATAGAGTGGAAGATTAAGCTAGGGATCTCCAACAAACAGCTAACGGTTCGTTTTGCCACCTATCAGGAGACGAAAGCTTTTGTGATCTATCATAGTGGATGAAAGGTACCTCAATCTTACTATCTCTATTTGACATCAAGTGTAAAATTGAAAGTTAACTGCTTTACAAAGACAAGGCGCTCAGCTTCCGTAGGAGAGAACCTTTTTTTGGTACTTCCTAGCCCAGGGAGGCAACCCTATTTGTCTTTCTTGCTGCGTCCCCCCCCCTCCCAACTAGGATAAATCAGGTGTTTTGTCATAAAATGTCGATGGATCTGGTTAGGTTTCATAGATCAGATGGCAAAACTGCTAAATTTGCCGAGTAATTTCGCTTACAGACCCCACTGGCAGCTTTCATGTAAAATATTTGCAAAATATAAAAGATCCATCGTGCTGTAGTATCTGTGCTTAATATTTTCTGCACAACAGCTTGTATAGAAGGCCCTGAATGGAAAAACACAATATTTGAGAAGCGAGTGTTAGACGAGGACCTCTGGACGGATCAGCTCGATGGGCGTTGGCAGCACCGCTTGCTGATGGGTGTAGCCGTATGCGTCAATCACTGGAATGACGCACTTCGGAATCGTGACGACCCTCGGACGCTGCTTCTTCCTCTGCAATCACGACGGCATTTAATGGATATTGCTTCCACATTGAGTAGTAAAGTAAGAGAAGAGTATAAGATCAGAAGCTTTTTGTCTTCTCTAAAAGTGGCATTTCGTCACCTGTCTCCACACGAACCTTTTTGTTCAACACCTTTGCGGTGGCTCCTCAGTGAAGAGAGAGCCGTTATAACCTTTTGGAATGGGCACGAATTGTCGGGGGTGATGTGTAAAATTGCTACGGGAACTTTAAATTTAGACTCTACATATTAAAGAATAGAGTATGAATAATTTGGACTATGAATGGATTTTACTGCGCTATTGCCAGCTATACCAAGTTCAGTTAGGTTTAGCGAGAGTGTGAAGATCAGTTTATTCTATAGAAGAAAGAAAAGACGGAGTCAGAACTACTCACGTCCTCGTCCTCGTCTAGGGTGACAGACCTCGACGTTGGGAAATTCAGAAGGCGAAGGTTCCGCAGGATCTCATCGATTTCCTCCATCATGAGCTCCATCTGAAATAGTGTTTTCTAATTCTGGATCTATTCCAGCGTTCATATTTCCAAACAAATTCTACACTGAAATTTTTAACTTCTTCAATGCATACAGTCACGTCTCCAAAGAGCAGTAATAAAAGCTGACCTCAATGTTTCGCCAGAGATTTGGGTCCGGTTCTGGGTCGTTGATGTACATCCTGGCGCTCCATTGAAGGAATGTCGCTCTGAAAGTAGACACGTTTCCAGCGAGGTGAAGAACCACCTCGAACATTAGGTCCTATTACAACCTATTTTATATTCTAACAAAGCCTCTATTTTTCTGTTCTTCAGTTCTTTCATATCCTATATTAGATAGTCAGTAAAGAATGCTCGTTTTGTTTGTACACCATTATTAAAAGATATAAAGTAAAGGACGGCTATACTCATTCCCTCTTGAGATGCGCCACGCATTCTACTTCTACTTGATGGCGTGGAGGCGTTGAATGCGTACTTGGTCATACAATAAGTTGCGGTGGCCAGGAGCCGGATTCATCGACGACTTACCCGTGGGTATAAAGGTTAGAGATACCCACGATGAAGCCTGCGTCTTTGACTCTTGCATTATCTCTATCTGACTCTTATCTTATATCTACCCCCTATATCCCGCATACCCACGGGTTTAATTGGTGATGAATCCGGCCATATCAGACGAACCAGTCAGAGCTTTGCCTTCCCAAAGAGGTTTTACCAATTCACCTACCCCGCAGGGGAGGCTTGTTTGGCCTGGATAGAGGAATCCAAACCTGGTATCGTGTGCACACGACAACCGGCACCTCATCTGACTGCGTTACAATCGTCCATCAAATCATCATACCATGCTATTCAATGAATCCGAAAACTCGAGATACACTACATGTACAAAATTCGTGCTTGAAGAATGCAGGTGCTGCTCATCTTGACCATAACCTCCTTTCTGACATTACCTACGGCATGCCAGTAACCAGAATGACCTGTAATTATTTACGGATGCTGTGCTGATGCTGAAGATTCTGTAACTATAGGTGCAATCAACAGCGGTGGGAGAAATAATTAGCAGAAAATTTCAAAAAACAAACAAACTTTTTGTTCAAATGCAAAAACTCATCGGTAGAATTCCCCTACCTTCGATGAGTGGTTGGGGTGACCGCGGTCATCCATTTTTTTCTTTTTAAAGACGAGCAAACGAGCGAACGAAGAAAAGGGTTTTAGGTAGAGAGCTGTTGGATGAATATCGCGCGAAGGAAGGAAAGAGTTTCTCCACGATGTTGCGATCACTTTTCGAAACATGTTATAGTATGACTTCTTGAAGTAGTAGTCCATAATCCCTGCAGAATAGTTCAAGTCCTAGTTTCTTGAGCAGGTCTACACCACTTTCACGTTAAACTCGACACTTCTCACGTCAAAAGGAACATTCGGGCAGGTGAACAAGAAAATTTCAAAGAAAGTTATACTACGATTTTCCTTGGCTTGATTTCGGACAGGCTTAGGCTTAGAAAAGTGCCCAGTTTGATGTGAAAACGGAGTATTTGCGATCTCGTATGTAGCCAACCTCTAAGTGAATTTCTCGGGTTCTCCTTCAAAACTCCTCCTAGTGGCTAAGAAGTTGCAGCCATCTATGAGTAACCGTGGAAGAAGGTTTCAAGAAGGCAAAAATTAAAGTTATATGCTCTGTACTGTTAGTTCCTGAATGTGGTGCGACCTCACCTGATGGCTACACGCTTCGTGAGGTCCTTCTCGTTGTTCAGCAAGTATTGTCTGTCCTTTTCGCGCAGCATCTGAGTCAAGTTGATTAGAATTCGTCATCATTTTATCATCAAGCCGAGAAAACACTTTTTTCTGCGGCGGGATGAAGACTTCTTAGAAGTTATTTGATTTTGAGCGGTTTTCACTACGCTAAGGAACTGCAGGGGTATTATAGTTCAAACTGCTGGCGGATTGAAATACTGAAGACGTAGATTTTCGTTGAATTCGCGCTGAAATTTTGGCAGAATTCAAGGATAATATGGTAGATTACTCCGAAGACTTATTTTGATAAAAATAACCTTTTTTCAAGAACTTCGTCATGGTGACTTATTTTGGTACAAAAAAACCACCTTCACTG
Source organism: Heligmosomoides polygyrus polygyrus (assembly GCA_947396885.1). Taxonomy (NCBI): domain Eukaryota; kingdom Metazoa; phylum Nematoda; class Chromadorea; order Rhabditida; family Heligmosomidae; genus Heligmosomoides; species Heligmosomoides polygyrus. The sequence goes on along the minus strand of CANDYH010000723.1, from coordinate 2,872 downwards.
CGGACCCTCGCTTTATCTCACTGCGGATTCACGACACCGGCCTACGTAGTTACCGATACAGAGAGTTCGACATCTGATTTACCACACCGCATGTTGAGCAATCGCGGTATCTGTACTTTTGACGGTACGTTTCACCGTTACCGGCCGCTAAGCGGTTGACAAATCTGGCTTCAGGTGTCGTATGTTTTTCTACTTGGATCTCTTTAGACGATCTTGTATTGCTACGACGCTTCTAATGGTTTCACAGTAATTGTTCAAAAGTAAAATAAAAATCATAAAAAATCCTAAAAATAACCCTATACCCTAAAAATTCTTCTTCAAGACGTGTATCAATATATCATATCAGCTCCATAAATTTTCTCAGCGAATGTCGAAAACTATATGTGCAAGGAGTCTACGATTATCGTCGCTCAAAGCGATCTGTAATGATCGCCGTCAGACGCTTTTTCTATCTAAATGCTGTCAAAAGAAATCTAGAAGAGCTGTCGTACGTCGATTATCTGGGCTTTCGTCTTTCTTCTGTGCCTCTTTCTCAGATCCTTGTATGCTCGACTCCACTGGTCCTTCATCTGCTCGCGTATCAGCTTGGGCAGGTATCCCTAAATGTGGAAATTGTTTAAAAATCTTCAATTATTTAGACGAAATAACAAAGAACCACCACACAAACTACTGCTGAATTTTCTTCTGCTAAATTCATAGAAAGTCAGAAAAGCAGCCCGCGTTCAACCAATAAACAATTCTCCTTCGATGATCATCAAATCCAGTCAGGAGGGAAGGCTCTTCAGACTGTAACTCCGATTTGCATATTGAGTTTGACCTTGTAAGCTGGGTGGAACACCCTTCGAGCTGCACGACGTCTCCTCCTGTTGGCGGCGTTCCTCGCTCGATACCTTGCCAGTACCTCTTTTCGGGTCCACATCGAGACCGGATCCATGGTCGGCGCCAGCCAAGCGGGCAGGAACCTCATCTCCAGCCACATCAGGCTGCTGTACAACTGCAAGCATCACATCGTCATCCAAGACGTATTGGTTCTGTTTAAGCAGGAAACCCACCGTCGGAGTGGTGACTACAAATTGCCCGACGTCTAGGCAGCAGTAGACGAGAGCCGTTGCCACCGCCAGGCTGAGAATATTACGATAGAACGCTGTTTTATTTTTACTTTGCTAAGGGTTACTAGAATAACCGTTGTGTGTAGACGTTTTGGTCTAGTCGTACAATCCAAAGAACCTATTTGTTAGACCTGGCATAGCATTCGGCAGGTCAATCTGTGAACTTCTCTCCAAGGTCCAAGGCAACTATAGCTTTTGAAAGTGCGCCTTGGGGGAAAGAACACAAAACGTGGGGTATCGACAGTGAACAAGCTCTACGGAGAAGACTTGATATGAAAATATGAAGGCAGCTCTACATCCTACACATGGGTTCTTATCGCTACGCCTTCATTTGTATCGATTTTTAAAGAATCCAAGGTAAAACCTACAAATTCAGTCCTGGGTCCGCGACCGTGTCGTTCGACATGGCCAGAAACAGCCAGGTGCCGAACAGAGCCCACGGCAGGATCGCGGTGAAGCCCAGATTCCGGTGGCACTGAAAGTGGGAAAGATCCTCCTCATCGAAACAGCGGCAGCGCAGCCAGGCCGACCTTCTCGATCTCGTCTTTCCTCGTGGGGTGGCTCGTCCTTGAGGTGCTCCTCGAGTTCCTGCTGGTACTGAGGCACGTAACGCCTGACGAAGAGTCCACGGCGGGAGAATCCGGTCGCGGCCAGGCCAGCTATCGTGTGGTACAGAGTGATCGGGAACCACATGTCGATAGCTGCTTTCGTGAATCGGCCCAGACACGACCATTTCGAGGCGACCTGGATAGGGCCTTGAACTCATTGTAAACACCACTTTCACGTCAAACTGGACGCTCTTCAAAACAATGTTAAGGCTGCATATTCTATGGTCAACCGTCGTTAAACCTTGGCGTGACGTTGGCATCAACAAGACTGTTCGAGCCCTGGAGCCAACGTTGATATCAACACTTTATTCGGCTGACGTTTCGGCGTAACGGCCTTCTTCACAGCGTTACGGAAGCATCCAAGAGGCTCATAAGCTCCCGGATGGAGACAGCTTACCTATTGATATAAACTTGATGCTTCTAAAATCAATGTGGACGTCTTCTAAATCGAAACGAGCTTCTTACAGGTTAAACTACAGGCTCTCCAAAATCGCTAGAATAATTTTTGTTCGAGGAAGACGTGTTATATCTTTTTTTAAATCTTTTAATCCAGCTGCCCTGTAAAATTTTTATATCATACAGTTTTTATTTCAGAGGGAAATAATATAAGCAAAATTCTGTTTCAAAGCAGAACAATGCGGAAGTCATTCAGTGCACTAAAGAGATCGGGCCGTGATCGTGATCATTATTCGAGTGTAAACGCTGCTCACAAAAAGCGGTAAAAAGGGGGTTTGTGTCTTTACAGTTGTTGAGTTGCATTGTCGTTTACAGCGGTAGAGTTCGATGCAATTTTTTTTCTCACAATCGAATAAAAATCGCGACGTCTTGGAACAAGAACCGCGATGTGTTGGACGGGGCATATCTCGTACTTTGGACAAAAATGGCCGCCTTATGCTAGAAAAGACTAGACTATGTTTCCTTAAAAATAAGTTTTATAAAGTGTCAAATAATGTGTGCAGATACTTGGTAGATGAATTAAAATTTAAAAATGTCATACTAAAATTTTCCGTAAACAATTTTTTTCACAACTTTTGGAGAGTCTCATGCTTAATGTGGAGGGAGCTCGCTTTAATTTTGAAGATGATCACTTGAATTTTAAAAGCTTTATGCTTGTTTAGAAGGGTGTAGGGTTTGGCGTGAAAAGTGTTCAGTTTG